>QANZ01036882.1:50654-102399 GCA_003254925.1 Chamaecrista fasciculata | reverse complement strand
TTTTTTTTTTTTTGTAAAATTTAAGGGGCCTAGAACAAGTGCAAAAGAAACAAAAGCTTAAAATCCTCTACGGGGAGAATCCCCAGCAACATCAGCAAGGAGGAATTTGTCAAGCTCATGAGGCACATCCGTCCACTCAAAAACACCCAACTCATGACTTAAGCTCCAATTAGCTAGCCAATCAGCAGATATGTTAGCTTCTCTAAATGTATGGCCAATGTTCACCTCCCATTGCAGACTCAAAAGGTACTTAATCTAAGCAAAAATACCGAAGGTATTTAACCGACCTGGATTCTCAGCATTTATAGCAGAGATGACAGAAGAATAATCACATTCCAAGCAAATTTTCCTATACCCCAACTTACAAGCTAGTCTCAAACCTTCAAGAACACCCCAAGCTTCAGCTTTATAAGCCGAACACTAAACGATCCTTCTTGTAAATCCAGCAATCCAGCAGCCAAAACTATCTCTTATCAGCCCACCACAACCAGCAGCACCACCATTACCTTTGGAAGCCCCATCTGTATTCACCTTAACAATACCATTGCTTGGGGGAACCCACTTAATCAAGTGAGTTTGAGCACCCGGGTTGCTCATCAAATCCTCAAAAATAGCATTCACAGAAGAATAGAGAGAGATGTAATAGGCAATGATTCTTTGGGGATTTGTGGGATATTGGAATTGATCATTAAAGATGGATGAATTTCGCCAACTCCACGAGAACCATATGATGGTACCCCAAATAGTAGCCCACTTGGTATTAGCATTTTTATTGAAACGCCCCTCCAAATTGGCTTTGAACCAATCATTGAAATCAAGAATATAGAACATAACTCTCTCATGTCCCACAATGTACAAATTCCATACACTCATGGCCTTTTGGACAATCCCTAAGGACGTGTAAGGTATTTTCCACTGTGTTCCTGCAACAATAACAGTAAGGATTGGAGTTATTCATGATGGGCCTATTGTTGTTATTAGTTTTTAGTCTCTTATGAAGAACCATCCACATCAAGTGTCGAATTCTTTCCGAGCCCTGCCACTTCCAAATTTTAACATTTGTAACTAATTGTTATCCCTTCTAGTTAATCTTATTAGTTTTCAAATGTTAACATTTGTAACTAAATTACATAAAAATCACATTTTCTAAAGTACATAAGCTTTCTTTGAAGTATAATTATTGTGTAAAAAATCTTTTTAATTTTCAGAAATGGAAAAAGATTTCATGAACTGTTGCTTTTGAGCAAATAGCCCATTTAGTTAAGATTTGGTCAAAGACCCTTTCGTGCCCCAAACGTTTAGGGTCAGTTTCAGTTATGCCCCTAACGTTTGTTTTGTGTCAATTATGCCCCCAATGTGAAATGCTGCTGTCAATTATACCCTAACCTTGGATTAAGAGTTTTTGTAGTTGTCGGGGCCGCCGTGTATCTCGCCGGAAAGTTCGCCAGAGACTTGAGGGTCCAAAACGAAACATTGAACAAACTTGATGGACCAAAATAGGACTTTGGCAAAAAAAAAATTGAAGTTAGGGTATAATTGACATCAACATTTCACATTGGGGGCATAACTGACACAAAACAAACGTTAGAGGCATAACTAAAATTTGTTGGAGATTATGGAGCAAAACGCAGCGGAAAAGGTAAAATTAAATTTTTTTACAAAACTTATAATCTCCTCCAAAGGATCCACTACTTGTGTTTATACCAGAGGGAAAAGGACATTTACCTAAGTTCAAACGGTTGCTTTGAAAACTCGATTCCAAGAAGTCCACAGACTCGTGTCCTTCCTCTGTCGGTGATCCACACGAACAGTTTGGCAGATACTCAGGTGCTAGCCTCCAATCTCTTCACCAAGAGATTCTAGGAACTGATCTACAATCTTGAAATTTCAAGAACACTTCTTGAAATATTCAAGAATCAAAGTGGCGCACAACTATTCAAGAGATAAGCACTCTCCCAAGAAACAATTTCTTGGTGCCTCTCTCTCTCTTTCTCTCACACCCAAGTCGACTTTTGCCTAAACTTTAGGGTTAGGTCGAACTTTTCTTCCTTCTTTCTTCTAATTAGGTTTAGGCGACTTAGGGTGGTATTTATAGAGTCTCACTCTTGAAAATAGGGAATCACTAATCTAATTAGGGAATCCACAAATCTTGATTATAAAATTACATTAATATTATAATTCAAGATTAAAAGGCAATCTCAATTTAAATTTCAAGATCATATCTTGAAATTCAAATCTTGAAAGCACACTTCCATTGGTTGGAGTGAGTCAAGAGGATTTGAATTCTTAATTAAAATATTACACTAATATCTTAACTCAAAATTCAAAATGCATTCTTGAAATTCAAAATGCAAGATCAAATCTTGCACTTGAATCTTGAAGAATGCGCCACCCTCCTTGTTATTTTATAGGAATTTAATAAATAAGATAACAAACTTAACTCTTAGGAAGTTATAATCTTATTAATATCCTTAACAAATTGAATTAAAATATTACCCTAATATCTTAATTCAAATTCAAATCTTGAATTCAAATTTAAATCTTGAATTCAAATTAACAAAATCATATTTCATTAATTAATTCAAGAGTGAGGCGCCACCCTCCTCTTGTTATCCTTAAATATTAGAGAATTTAATAAATTAATAATCCCCTAACTCTTAGGAGACTAAATCACTTCATTATTCCCCAATATTTTAAACAAGAATTCAATTGTAAATAGATTAATCAAATTAACTATTTAACAATTAATATATTTAAACTTGTTAACAAATTTAAATATCACAAATGTAGATTTTATTTAAGACAAGACTTCATGTCCTAAGACATTTAACTATGTCTTAAATTGTGTCACTAAAGTGACTCACGAATTACCCTAATTCGTGTCCCATTACAGTATCTTGATCCTGCTCATATGTGACCCAGCAGGCCTCACGTGAAATTGGCAGCAAGCCATCCCCATGACTCACAAGTCGAGAGCGGACTCTAGCAAGCCATCACGACTACCCAAAACACGTGAGTTATCGTTTTAACATTAACGACTTAACCTTAGTACCACCTTGTCATAATCCCTATTGTCACACGATATTTTGGTCATGGATAAGGCATGGGAAAGTCATCCTTGTAATCCAAACCATAACTTTCTCGATTCCTTGAGTTAGTCCCATTACCCTGTGTGGCCACACATTCCTTGGACAAACTCATCGAGGGGCCCAGTCAAATATCTCCCATCTTAATGAGGGACAAAATTCCTTCTTGGTCAACCACATTCCTCAGCACGACAAACAACCAAACCCATACCTAGCCTATTTGGCTACCCTGTTACGGGCAACGTTGGACTAGGCCAAAGTTCAGCATCTACAACGCCGGAATTATGAAGACCTGCATCGTGACAAGTGTACAGGAGAGGCTAGCTCATGACTAAACCCATGCAGGACTCTCCGGGTCGGTCCAGCAACTTGTAACCCTTTACATAATTGCACCATGACTCTCGAGAAGCATCACATGCGTGTATCTCCATACACTGAAGTCATGCTGGTCTTAGTTCATTCACGTTCCCACGTAAATAATCGACCGGGGACAGTTTAGAATGATTATCACATAATTAATCAAGGATTGTTATCATAGTAAACATGATAATAATATGATAACGACATAATTTATCATTCATAAATCAGTCAAACAATATGTCCATACATATAAAATGATTGGCCCTAGGGCACAATCTCCATCAAAATTGACCCTAAACATTAGGGGCACGAAAGAGTCCTTTACCTTAAAATTTTTATTGAGAAATCCAAGTTTCTTTGTAATTCATTATCGTTACATTTTATATTGATTCAAATTTAAAAATAACTATTAATAGAAACAATCGAATTAATATTTTTTTTTATTTTCGATAAGTATGTTATTTTAATTATTTTAAAAGAATAATTACTAATATATTTATATTCAAATTAGATTTCATCCCTATATATTTTAATTATTTGATATTTCCCTTTACTCCAAGTTTTAATTAAAAATAGGGTTTAAATTCAATATTTTGTGAATATCCTATCTTTGTATTTAGGCTAAAGTGTACTTTTGGTCTCATAACTGTTGTTCATGTCTCAATTTGGTCCCCATAACTTCTTTGTTGCACTTTTGGTCTTATATCTTTTGCTCAAAGTGCAGATTTAATCTCGTGTTGCACTTTTGGTCCTATATCTTTAGATCAAGTTGCATGATTAGTCTCATATCTTTTAGTCAAGTGATAGAATTTGTCTCATATCTTTGGGTCAGGTGTAGAATTAGTCTCATATCTTTAGTATAGTGAAACTTTTTGCAATGAAACAGGTCAAATTTTACAACCTCACCAAAAGATATGAGACTAAAAGTGATGCGGGACCAAGTCTAAAACTTTTTGCAAAGATATGGGACCAAAGTGTAACAAAAAAAATATAAAATCAAAATGAGACCTGGGCAAAATTTATGAGACCGCAAGTGCACTTTAACCTTGTATTTTTAAATTTGGATTATGTGCTTATTTATATCTTAAATTCAAGTTGCAGATCAAGATTAGAACTCCAAAGATAACTCAAATTAAGAGGATATAGATCCAAGATCACCATAATTAAAGAAATATTTTCGCTGAATATAAGTTATACCCAAGTCTTAGCACGCAGTAGCTGATATTTTGGATATAAAGTCCAATTTTGTAATCTTTGTTGATAGAGAGAAACTCTACCAATGTAGGGTTAGTTCAAGTTTTAAAAAATGTAATATCTTTTAAGTAAAGTCTCGAGTTTAATGCATTATGAATGCAACTACTCCTCTTGAGAAGCTCTTCCGTTATAGATAGGTACGCAAAACAAAACAACAGGTCGAGAAGTTCTAATAGTTGAATGGGCAAAACCTCATTATATGATCATCCTAAAGCATCATTCTGTGACTATTCCAAAACTTTGTTCTACAAGCATCCTGGAGACTTGTCCTCCATGCAGTTTCAAGCCATAATTTATAGGCACCATTAATGCCCTATTGTTGTTTCTTCCAAGTCGCAAAACATTTGATAAAGGAAAATTGTGGCAAAGAAGAATGAAGAATCTATAGACAAATCTATCGCCGCCATGGCCTTTGATGAACCAGGATTTGGCCGGGGGTCGTTTCCTAGTTCGTTGCAAGATTTTCCGGCAAGACAATGAACCACAGCGGGGCTCCCCTGTGATTCACCTCCGAAGCTTAAGTTAGTAAGAGTATGAGCTAGTATGAGTAGCGTGAGTAATGTGAGTTACGTACCTTTCATAAAGTTACCATCTTGTATTTATAGGCTTATTGAGGAGAGTCCGTTTAAGGAAACTTCCTTGATTGTAGAAGAGATATCTTCAGTGGTGAATCATAATCTTTCCTATTTCATGTAGGAAGATATTGTTTTGTTAATTAAGGATAAGTGAGTCATTATTTCCTTATTTGTGTAGGGCACGCCTTGATGGCCAAGGCAGAGATCTCTGGGGGATCTGTCTTGATTGATAGCGGATCTTGGTTGATCCTTGATTGGTTCCTGATTGGTTCAGGGAATGTTTCCTTATTCCTCACGTCCTTATGCTCCGTGGGCGCCCATGACCTCTATGGTTATGGGCGCCCTTGCCCTAGCGGGGTTAAGAGCGTTCTCGCCCTACCTTGTGGGCTTATGGCGTGCTGGGCCAAGGGCATCTTCTTCCAGTTGGGCTTCCTAATTATTGGGCCTATTATCACTAGTCCCAACAAAAGAAGTGAAGCTCTGTCCCCATGAGATGTGTCCCCACGAGTGGATGACAGATACAACGTTTTTCGTTGGTTTGTTTTGAGGCACTTTGTCCTTCCATTCCTGGTGCTTGGGCGTTTATCCTGATCTGGATTGATTCAAGATGTGCTTTGCACTGCCTGTGTATCTTTGTTGCTTGGGCGCTCACGCGCCTTGATCTCCTTAGCGGCGTCGTGCCATTTGGGCGTTCTTGCCTGCCTAAAGGCTTCCTGGCCCGATTATGCATTTGCCATGAACTTTGTCATTTGGACATAGTCAGATATTTGGGTTATTACCACTAGTCCCTTCGAAAGAAGTGAGATTGTGTCCCCACGAGGGGAGTCCCGCTTAACGACGCTGTCGTTCGCTTATGATTTCTTGATGGCGCTATTGGCGACCTCGTTCCGTTTGGAGGATTTTCATGTTCATAGCCTCATGGCTTACGGCGTCCATGATTTTGGTGCGCTCGCTGGGGAGGTTTGAGATTTAGTTTCCATTCGATTCTCCTGAAGATCTTGGCGGTCTTTGTGTTAGGTTGCCATAATTTCCATGAAGTCGCTGGGACTTAATTAGGAGGGCGATGGCCCGTAGTCGTGGGTAAGGACGCCATGCCTTCCACGAGGGTGCTGGGACCCAAAGTTGATGTTTGATACATGCGCATGTTTTTGTGGCTAGCCTCCCAAGGGTCCGCTTGGGGTGTGAGTGCCATACTCACTGGACGTCAGGGCGTCCTAAAACCAAGGGAGGGTCGATCCGCTTGGGGTGTGAGTGCCATACTCACTGGACGTCAGGGCGTCCTAGAATCGCTAAGGGCGTCCCTCTTGAGCGATTTTAGCCTCATTGGGGTTTGGTCATGGACCGGTTGGGCGTTAGGGCCCTTGCCGCTTGGCGGCCTTGTACTGGAGATGGCGTCAACGCCTTGTTCTGCCTTGTAATTGTAGATTTTTGCCTAATTAGGCTCAGTGTGTGTCAGGCGCCTGATGAGGCGTGACTTTTATTTTCCTCAATGTGAATGTGGATGCTGTTTGGATCGAGTCCATTAGCTTTCCATGTCCATAATTTATCTGAGGCTTTGTCGCCGATTTTGGCTAGACATCTGTCTAATATAATTCAAGTGTAAACTGTTAGTTTAATGATAAATGAATCCAGCAAAAGAATTGAGAACAATAATCAATAACAAGACATTTTTACACCATTGTTTATTTAGAGTATACAACTCTCTCCTTTCCATGAAATGCTCCAAGTTGGGAGGCTTTTTTGCCCCACCCTATTGAACTTCTGTAAAGTTCAAAACGCAAAAATTATCAGTCATTTTTAATTGCTCAGTTATTTTTATGGTGGCGCTCATGGCGGTGCCTCGCGTACTGCGGCGCTTACGCCTACAACAACGCCCACACTTACAGTGACGCCGGAGTAAGGATTTACAAGTGCTGAGAAGTACCTGAGTTCTTAAAATGATGAGTCATCACATAATATTAATACTAAGACAGCGCTTGTTAGCATATATGAGAAAGAGTAAAACAATATTGTTTAGCTATACCTTGCCTTTTGAAAAATGGTACTTGTGGTACTTGCAGTGTGGTGAACTCGGAGTAAAATCCTTGCTCTGGTGTAGCCTTTATCAAGATTACACTTGTTCTGTAAAAAATGTCCCTCAAAAATGCTCTTGAAACATAGGTGAGTCATTAGAGACAATACTATAAAAACTGTGTTTAATAATTCAGAGACTTTTTAGTCATACCAAATTCAATTGACGTAATTGCAACAATAAAGGTATGAGCGCCATCAATAGACGTTTCGCTTCCCTAGCTTTCAAAATTGTGGGGTGTTTAAAGGTTATGACCATAACAAGGTTATATATCCAGCATTAGTCATTCTCTATAATGTCCATTGCACCAGTACATCCATGAAATATGCATTTATATACAAATCAATAAAATTTGCCAAAGTTAGTAATTAGCGTTTAGTAAATGTCACTTATACATCTTAAATCGCATAATGTTTGATGCGCTGACGTGGCGTCTTTTAGACAATTCCAGATGTGTGAATACAATATAGAATTTGAAACAAGGGAAGTCATTTTAAGTGACATTTTTGTGTAGAATTCATAATCCGTTTGCATCCAAGTCAACCAGGGCACATGACCTTGAAACTTTTTCCAACCTCTTTATTTAACACATTATGGGCATATCCAAAGTGCCACTGATATCTAGCCATGCGTAACTGTGATTAAAAAATCAATAAGCTTCTAGAAGCCGACTTTCAAGCAAGGCAAACATGTAAGCATGTATACATTTAATTGGAGCAATTTGGGAATTGTAAAATGACAATTGATCAAAACACCAATGTCCAAAAATGCCTAAGAGGCTAGAATCACAAGTGGCAAAATATCAGACTCTTTCCCGTACACAGTCAAATAGGATTGAATAATGTCAATCAAAACAAGAAGGATGCAGTTCAAACATTAATTTGTTAATTGTATTTTGGGACCAACGAAAAGTGGATATGCACAACTCAAGAGAAGGCCATCCAAGCACCACATCACCAACCCACTGGATACAGCATTAAAGTAAATAAAGGGGATTCAAGTCGTAATACCAAGTGATTGACGTTTATGAAAGTCACTAAAGAGTGTGGTGGTGGGCCCTTCTACCACTGTAAGGCTTGGATATCATTCAAATATTTTGGTGGAATAAATCATGTTGGATTGGGATGCGGAGGCTAGGCATTAAAATGCTACTATACATGTGTGTTATTATCAACTTTACACCCCTTAACACCAAGTCGAAGGCTAAAATCATGGCAGAGTAAAGACATAGCTTGAATAAGTTTTCCACTTTCTTGTAGGCATTACATCAAACATGTTATGTGCAATATGACAAGCATTTTTAAGATCTCATATTGGAAATGAACAACGAACGCCAATTCACTTTGCACTTAAAGGGGTTTGAACCGGTCAATATGCCATATGTATCCGTGTCCGTTAGGTGATAATTCAGGGATGCACAAAAGTATGTTGCATAATGCAAATAGAGAATTAAAGGAATTTAGAAATGACTTATCTGATAATCGTTACCAACGCCTCAATAGGAAAGGGCGAGAGAAGCATGTTGTTGGCGTTGTCTTGACAGAATGTTAAGGTAGTGCCCCTGATTGCAGCGGCACTCATGTTCACAATGGCGCTCATGACGGTGCGAAACTCACAGCGACGGCTTTGTTCACAGCAACGCCTACGATCACAGCGACGCCCTCCTCGCCCCGAACTCCGTCGTCTTCCCGATCGGACGACAAAACCCATCCGATCAAATCTTGCCGCCGCAATCCACCGTCCAGACCCCAATCTCCTGTGACTGCATTGACGAAATCCGAAGATTAAACGATAGATGCTTCCAGGTACTGGCCCGAAGATCCGTGCCGGTGAGTGCAAAGCAGATCGCGACGGTGAACGGCATCAATACGGCACACCGTTTAGAGAACGAAGGGAAGCTGGAAGTTCTGTTGCCGTGTGCGTGTTCTGTAATAAAGGTAAATGTCAGTGGGTACCTTAGTGAAGAGGCTTATATGATTAAATATGAAAAAGAGAGATGAATTTTTTCATGAAAAATCCATATTATCGAAAAGAAAAAAAAACCCAGATTGTTAGATAAATAAAGCCAGATTGTTAGATAAATAAAGCGGTAGAGTGCGGTAGAGTAAGAGCAGAGAGATGAATTCTCCCCACAGACGGCGCCGGTGATGAATCAGGATTTGGCCGGGGATCGTTTCCCAGTTCGCTGCAAGATTTTCCTGCAAGACAATGAACCACAGGGGGACTCCCCTGTGATTCACCTCCGATGCTTAAGTTAGTAAGAGTATGAGCTAGCATGAGTAGCATGAGTAATGTGAGTTACGTACCTTTCATAGAGTTATCATCTTGTATTTATAGGCTTATTGAGGAGAGTCCGTTTAAGGAAACTTCCTTGATTGTGGAAGAGATATCTTCAGTGATATGGGAGGTGAATCATAATCTTTCCTATTTCATGTAGGAAGATATTGTTTTGTTAATTAAGGATAAGTGAGTCATTATTTCCTTATTTGTGTAGGGCACCTTGATCGCCAAGGCAGAGATCTCTGGGGGATCTGTCTTGATTGATAGCGGATCTTGGTTGATCCTTGATTGGTTCCTGATTGGTTCAGGGAATGTTTCCTTATTCCTCACGTCCTTATGCTCCGTGGGCGCCCATGCCCTCTATGGTTATGGGCGCCCTTGCCCTAGCGGGGTTAAGGGCGTTCTCGTCCTACCTTGTGGGCTTATGGCGTGCTGGGCCAAGGGCATCTTCTGCCAATTGGGCCTCCTAATTATTGGGCCTATTATCAGCCTTCTCTCTTGAGATCACCATATATATATATATATAAATCGACTTGAAGAAACTATATAGCTAGAAGGTGTGATGGAAAAGCCTACCGATATAGATTGCCGATATAAATCGACGCAAGCCATTGGCTTATGAAAGCGTATAGAAGGAATTGCTCGTTCTGTGATATGAACAAAGAGAATACTATATATGAGAGAATTGTTAATTAAGGATAAGTTATTTGATGAGTACGTCGCATAATCAACATGCTACGGAAAACGCTTCATTCGTAGTTAAGAAGTTGATGATGAAAAAGCAAGGAGATAGGTTGTCAAGTAAATGCTTTTTCAAAGTTAAATCTATTTGCAAAGAAATTACCATACTAGATTTTAGAGATCGCAGAAGCACAAATACAATCAATCTCCCTAATTGATGTTCTAATTAAACTCCCCCTCAAGCTGTAGCATATAAGTCAATGACACCAAGCTTGTCATGTAGATATTTAATTCGAGGACCTTTAAGTGATTTACCAAAGATATCTGCGAGCAGATAATTTGAATTGACAAATTGAGTAGCAAGACATATAGAATTAATTTTCTCCCTAATGAAGTGATAATCAATTTCAATGTGTTTGATCCTTTCATGAAACACTGGATTTGAGGCATTGTGCATAACTGTTTGATTATCACATACCAACTCCAATTTGTGTATGTCTCTAAATTTCATCTCTTGGAGAAGTTTCAACCATAGAAATTCACAATTTGCTAATGCCATAGCACGAAACTCGACTTTTGCACTAAACCTTGCAACCACATTTTGTTTCTTACTTTTCCAAGAGACTAGGTTACCCCCGATGAAAAAGTAATATCCAAATGTGGGCTGCATATAATCTGGTGAACCAGCCCAATCAACATTTTTAAAGCAAAAAACTTGGGAGTTCCCTCTGTTCTCATATAATAATCCTTGTCTCGACATTCCTTTAATGTAGCGAATAATTTGAATAACTACATCCCAATGACTATCACATGGTGATTGTAGAAGTTGAATGACTACACTCACCACAAATGATATATCTGGACGAGTGATAGTGAGGTAATTCAATTTTCCTACAAGTTTTCGATATTGTTCAGGATATTTTATCAGCTCCCCTGTCCTGGATAGAGTTTAACATTTGCTTGCATTGGAGTTCAATTTATTTACAATTCATCATGCCCGCCTCTTCTAACAAGTCATGTATATACTTCCGTTGGGAAATGGTTACACCAGTACTAGATTAGGCAACCTCAATTCGCAGAATTTTTTTTAGCTTTCCCACATATTTAGTTCAAAGGTGGTTACATAAGTGTTGTTTGAGTTGGGAAATGTCTACGTCATCATAGCTCGTGATAACAATGTCATCTACATACACGACTAGTTAAATGCACTTGCCATTTGAAGTATGGCAAAAGAAGACTGAGTGATTCGCTTCATTCCAAGTCATCCTAAAATTTTGAATTACAAAACTAAATCGGCCAAACCAAGCCCTTGGTAATTGCTTGAGATTGTAACAAAACCAAGTGGTTGCTCCATATAGATTCTTCCTCCAGTTCACGATGAAGGAAAACATTCTTAATGTCAAGTTGATAAAAGGGCCAGTGACAAATAGTCGCAATTGATAAGACACGAAACGAAGCAATTTTGACAATTAGAGAGAACGTATCACCATAGTCCAAGCCAAAAATCTGAATATATCCCTTGACTACCAAACGAGCTTTGAGTCGCTCAACCTTTCTATCTGGACCAATTTTAACTGCATAGACCCATCAACAATCAATCGAAGACTTTCCAAGGGGAAGAGGAACCAAGTCCCATGTACCATTAGAATGTAAAATAGTCATCTAATCAATCATGGCTTTCCTCCACCTCGAATGTGCAAGAGCTTCATCTGTGGTCTAAAAATAATAATAATAAAAACTAAAATTATGCTATAATGTGTTACTATAATAAATAAAAAAATGTCTGAATATAAATTAATGTGTTGTGCAAATTAATGGTGTTACGTTATGTTTGAAAGTAAGATGTTATGTATTCAATCTATGTGATTGTCGAACTTTTAACTTTTGTAATGAATTAAAAAAAAGTGCAATTTTTCAGTTGAAAGCTTTTAAATACTCAGGTCGTAACGGGATCCCAGCCGCAATATTTCACAGGTATTGGTCTACCATGGAGCATAGCATTTTTAATCTTGTTCGGGAAGTTTTTCGAGATAATGGTTAGCTGTCTATTTTTAATGCTACATTTATCATTCTTATTCCAAAGTGTGATCACCCCAATATCTTTAACGATTTTCATCCTATCGGCTTATGTAAGGTGGTTTAAAAGATCATATCAAAAGTCATAGTCAACAGACTGTAGACTTTCATGGATACGCTTATCTCTCCTTACCAAAATGCTTTCATCAAGGGCCAGCTTATTTATGATTATAGGTGTTAAAAAATGGGTTAAATGGGTTCGCTCGATTCAAGTTTAGTCTCAGGTATAGTCGAATTTGAGTTTTGAAAAAATGTTGGTCTAATCAGGTTCTGATTGATGCGGTTAAACCCGACCCGAATAAAGGAAAAAGAAAAAACAATGATCTGGAATGTAGTCTAAAGTGAAGATCAAATCCTCACCGTCTCAAACTCTCACAGACTCACTCTCTCACCCTCAATCTCAAATCGCACAAGGCACAAGCACGATTCGTGAGTTGAAGATTGAAGTTCGACGCCGACGCACCTCGCACCTCACACCTTGTAGTCTAGTAGACGTAGCACAATAGGTTGACGCTGACTCTAACTCCGACGCCAACATGGAAGCCTTAACTCGTCGATTCAACGACTAAGACGATGGTTGTTGCAATCTGCCGCTGTGATTCAAAGCTTGATGCCAGCCACTACTGTTAAATCCTAGATCTGAAATGAAATGAAGAAGACATAGGAGGAGGCGAGAACATGAGGGTTCATTTGTTTGATTTTGATTAAATGGTTTTATTTATTTATATATAATAAATATAATTTATAATCAAATATTTAAATTATATACACATTACGGAGAGAGAAGGACAAAGTCAATAAAGTTTTTGCATTGTTTTTTTAATTTTTTATAATAAAAATTTTCATTTTCTTTAATTTTTTTAGAAAATATTTTAATCGCCCGAACTTGACCATAATCCCCATCAAATTGTATGGATTAACGGTCGGGTTTGGGTTATAAAAACTCAACTCGTTACTTATTATATCAACCCGCTCACTCACCTGAACCCGCTCGAACTCGACCGCTGCACACCCCTATTTATGATAATATTTTCTTCACTTCGAAACTTATGACTTTCATTCATAATGCCAAGAAATGTAAGACACATTGGGGAGCACTAAAGGTGGATATGACTAAAGCATATGATTGACTTAATTGAGACTTTCTTCATACAGTGTTATGTCGGATGAAGTTTCTAGATCACTTTGTTAACATTATAATGAGACGTGTGTCATCAGTAGGACTCCATTCTTCTGAATGGCCAAGTGGTTGCCAACTTTCCAACTGCTAGGGAGTTGAGGCAATGCAACCCCTTGTCCTTGTACCTTTTCATTATGTGCATAAATATTCTTTCTTTATGCTCACTGATGTAGAGAAGTCCAAGCAGATTCAGGGAATTCAATTTGTGAGGCGAGGTTCGTGCATTTCGCATCATTTGTATAATGATGACCTTGTCATTTTCTTCAAATCCTCCATGCAAGCAGTTGATGAGAAGAATATTCTTGGTAAGTTTTGTCATGCGGCTGGCATTTCCATCAACAGTTAGAAATGCAACTTGGTTCTTAGCTTAGGCCAAATACTCCCAGAATTTTCAAGAAATTCAATGCTCAACCTTTGGGATTAGCACTTTTAATAAACTTGGGAAGTAGTTGGGTGTTTTCGTGGATGATCGTCATGACTACAAGAGGAACTTTGATGACCTGGTTAGTAAAATCCAACCTTGTCTTGCTGGGTGGAAATGTAATCTTCTCCCTCATGCTAGTCTCCTTACACTCATCAAATGTGGGGTGCAAGCGGATCCAATTTATAAGTTATCATCGTTTCAAGCCCTTGTGAAGACTACCAATGCGATTAACAGTGCTATGGTAAATTTTTTCTCGGGTTTTAAATGTGATAGAACACATGCATTTACAAAATCATTAGCATCTCTTTATTCCCAAGTAGTTGGGAGGATTGGGCCTCAAAGACACTCAGACTGTTAACAAAGCTCTGCTGACCAAACAATTATGGAGGTTTGTTGCTAATCCTAATCTAGTTGTCTCCAAATGGGTTAATAATAAATATTTGTTGTTACTCTCTAACTTTGAGGTAAAAACTTCATCATGTCCTTCAAAGATTGTCTGGAAGAACATCATTTCAATGTGAGTATTCCTTATGTGTTTTGTTTAAAGGATGTCGTTTTGTTTGAGCTATATGACTGGGCATTGATATAGATATGATGTACTTTATTTTAAAATGTTGGATTTCGTTCAACTCGTGATCCTATTTTATTTAAATTTTTTCTCTTATCGGATTCAATATTTTGTGTTATCTCATGAATGAATTTTGTACTTATTTGGACCTATATTTGTTTAAATATTGAATCTGACATTATTATGTTTCGCACTCGTTCAGTTCAGATAACTTGTGAACATTTCTTATTGACATTTAAATTTAGATATGCTTTAAGAAAAAGGTCAAATAATCATTTTGATAAAAAAAATATTTTTTTGATTCCATTTTAATCCTCAAACACATGAGAGAGAAATTATTTATCTCAGATATCCAAGTTCAAAATAACAAGAGAAATAAGATGATATAACATTATAAACTAAGGATGGAATAAAGGTGAAAGTTCGAGGACCCAAATGAAAAAAAAAATGACCAAAATGAAGTTGACAATAAAGTTTGAAAACCAAAATGACTATTTGGATTCACACATATAATATGTTAAAATTAGAAAATAAGTATATATAATTATTGGGTTCACCCATATAATAATTATCATAATCTTTCAAGGTATTGTTTCTTGCAAAATAAATTTCAAAATCACTAATAGTGTCAAGTGATTTAATACTTTTCACTTATTAAACTTCAGATATTTCATTTTTCACCTTTGTTTTCACCATGAAACTGAATTCTCTAGATTTGGCCACCCTCTAGAGTTCTCTAGAGTTCTTTGCCCTCTCACAAACCCAGGTATTTTTGGTGAAAACGTCGCAATTGGACTTTAATAAAACGCAACACTTTTTTTAATGGAGCATCACGTGTCAATAAAGCAACGAAAGAGATTAAATCGAACGACCATAAATCCTTTAAATACAAAGAATTGCAATGGCCACCCAATCTAGAGGATTCAGTTTCCTTCACCATCTAATAATCATGAGTGAAAGATAAATTACACTTTGGTACCTTAAGGTGTGGACCGATTTCACTTTGGTATCATGTTCTTTCAGTAGTAACATTTTGGAATCCTGTTCTATTTGTCTTTAGCACTTTGATACCCAAAACTTTTTCTATGTTACCTCTTGACAAAAAAAACACATGCAAGTAATGTGCATGGTTAAAAACACGAAATCCATCATTCAAAACTCAGATCTCATAATTCAGCCTCCAAAAAACACGATTTTGTATGTAATTGAAGGCAAAGGCTTTCACGTTTTTTTAGGCCGAATCATGAAATATAAATTTAAGAGGGTGGATTTCAATAAAATATTTATTGAAACAACCATAGTTTGTATCCTAGACAGATACCTACCCATATCCCTCATTGGTAAATTGCATAGGTAGTGCTACTTAAAAAAAAATTAGAGAAGGGTTATGTAGATAAATTATGATACATATCCACCAAGGTTAAGCCCACAAAACTAAGTCAAATATACTATGACTTGACCTTGCTTAGAAGATCAATAATTTGGTGGCTATATTTGAGTGTCTAAAATCTCCAATAATCATCAATATCTTGATCTCTTTTGTTTGTAGGACCTTCCCACTTTGGAACTTTGGCTTGAAACCTAGGTCCAATGGGAATAACTGGTCTTACATTTGTATGATCAAGAAGTAAAAACTTTTGTGCTTTTTTGTGCTTCTTGTCTTCTTTGTTTCCTCTTGATGAATGTGAAGTCTTCATTTGATCATTCATAACCACCAATGACTCTACTGCTTGTGGGAATCCTATATTTGTTTTCTCTTGAACTGATTTCTCAGTACTTTGAGTAGCGTCACTACTGATAACCAAGTGTTCCTTTTTCACTTGGTCCGACTTTTTAGAAGACTCAATAGAGTCAAAGAGATAAGAAAAATTGCATTTTTCTCTATCATTGGAAATAGAGAAAGCATTATTTCTTTGCTTTCCTCGGGAACTAACACCTTTAACTTCGGAATAGGGTGAGCATGAAATGGAAGAAGATTGGACTCTTCTCTTTTTCATGGCATTTTGGTTAGTAGATTTCTCTCTATTTTGTACAAAAGGAGCACTACATTTTCCATCCTCTAAAACATGCTTAAGATCCCGCTTCATCTGAAAAATATAAGCATAATCTTATACTAATTATACTTCAATGAACTGGTCAAAATTTCATTTTGGTTCTCATATTATAAGGTGGATAATCATATTTTGGACTAATGATAGAACAAATAAAAAATAACTTGAAAACCTAAATAGAACAAAAAAAAAAGTTTGATTACCAACAAATTTAACCCTATAATTTAAAGAACAAAATAAAGTTGATCTTAGTGAAACTTGTAACTTTAAGATCCCTTGGAGAATGTTTTGATATTCTAAGCCTATTTTAAAAAGCAGCTTATAATTGGAAAGATCTTATAACAATATATAAAGAACATTATCTCTTTTAAAACATATATTCAAATTTTTTTTTTAATTTGTATCAGTCACATTTTGGTCATATTGATTATCTTCCCTAAAAATAAACACAAATATTCATTTTCCTCTTAATTTTCACGATTCAAATGGTAAACACTCCAAAATTCTCTCACTTCGAATCTCAGTATTTTCACGGCTTTTGAGTGTTCTAACGTCTAAAACGTGAAAAATTAGAAGAAAATGGACATTTGGGTATTTTTACTGTGCATGTGATGGTCACGTGAAACTTCGCCATCAAAAGTTAACTGAAAATAAATCTGGGTACCATTTATGCAAAATAATAAGTTCAAAAATAATTCACAAAAAGAAAAATTCAAACAACTCTCATGCATTTTAACCATTTTATTAGATCTAAACACCAATTCTTTAGCACATTAATCATATAAATAATTCTTGCAAAAAAAAAATCATATCCATAAAATTCTTCCAATCAAAAGATTTAATTACATTCTCTCTCTTCAATGATTGATCAAACAAAAAGTTGTATTTAATATTTTCTCTCTACCATGATTGAGCATGCATGAAATTTTTGTCACGTGTCAAATGTTGATTGGGGAATCTCATAACAAACATATATGAAACTTTACTTAAGTTTTACCTATAATTCTTTAAAAATCAGGACATTCCTAAAGGGATCTTAAGTTAGCAACTTTTATGGTTTGACTTGAAAGATGAAAATAAGAGCATACCTTAGGATATTTAATATTGTCACTACCCATGACAATTTTGCGAAATTTGAGCAATTTTTCTTGGTGAAGCAACCTTTGAATTGAATATTGGGATGACTCCATAGTGCATGGGTCCAATGCAAGGCCTTTCAACCAAAGTAACACATCTTTGTTGTTAAATAAGCTAAGAGGAGGTTTAACTTGTCTAGTTGAAACTTCTTTGGACAAAGAACCTTTCCCTTCAATCCTTCTCTTCTTACAAACAAGTTCACTATACAATGTTCTTGCCATGATGTAAACAACTGCAACAAAACATTACCAAGTTGAAGAAGAAGGTGAAGCATAAATATTTTTCTCATGTGACTCATTATGTATATTCACTTAAAATCAGAAGAGGCACAAGATAAATTAGATTATGAATAATGAGATGCAATCAATTTTAAAATGTCAACACATGTAATTCATTCATAAAAAAAGTAAATGATATCCATACAAAATACATTAAACATAAAAAACAAACATATCTAGACTGTTAAACTCACAAATCAAACACTATGCAACAACAATATTATGCATCATAAATTAAAAGTTTAAAACAAAAGAATCCTCACCATGAGTGAATGCAGTGGAATCCAAATCAAGAATCAGTACACAATAGAAGATAATAAAATAGAATATAAAATATAATTATGATTATGAAGGCCATCGATGCACTAGTTATCTAGCGTTGGGCAAACATTGCAATATTAATGGCACGACCTATGATGCACAATTGCAATTGAATCTGTAAGATAATGTCTTGGTAACTAAAGATCAATAATACAGGGTGGAAAAGCCTCACAACTAAAGCATCGCTTTATATCCATATTTTTATCTGATGGGAGACATTGTATACCCATTTAAAAGACAACATCCATGCTTGCCTACTTGATAAAAAACTATAGATGTCATCAATGACGCAACTCTTTCTTTAACCCACTGTAAAATAGACGCAACATCTGTGCTCGCCCACTTAAGTCATGCCATGGTTTGGTTGACTTGGTCCCACTACTACCATTTATGCTAATTCTAATTTTGACGCCCTTCCAAACTTCAAAGTTTCGTCCTGACTAATCCAATCTTAGCCTACGTTGAGCACCTATCTATGGTGGGAATACCTATATTCACAAAGTCTCGAACTTGAAACCTTATTTAAGTGATAACAAATTGTGTACCACTTAGACCAACCTTATGTTCAAATGCCTTTATGCTAATTAGCAATACCTGAATAGTGTCCAAAAGACTAGACAATTAAGTGCGAGGTGCCTCATAAATTATGTATCACCTTGCATTGCTACTTTTACCCAACATGGGGCACATCATAAACTCAAAGATCTGAGTAATAACATGAAAAAGGAGCACCTACCTTAAGCTAAAGTCTCAAGTTGCTAAAATTTTTTACTCTTAAAACCATAGGGGTATGTTTAGATTAGGGATTAAGGAGAAAAAGGGAGGGGGACGAGATAGGTTTGGAACCTCTTCCCTTTAAAAAATTAAAGGGGAAGATAATGACTACCTTCCTTCACAAATTACAAATACTTCAAATTAGAATATTTTAAAAGAGGAGCAACTTCACCAAATAAAGAGAAGAGTAGAGGGAGATTAATCTTCCCTCCCCTTCCAATCTATTCCTCTCTCTCCCCCTCTTAGCATCCAAACACACCCTAGAACATCATAATCATAATCCAAAGAAAAAGAAAATTAGATGTTACGTTAGATTGGCCTAACCTACTATTTAAAACATATTTTACAACAAATATACATGTCTCTCACAAGTTTATTTTGAATCTCAGTTTATTAACCCAGAAAATCAAGCCTAAAGAAAAACCCAAAATCATAAGAGAAGAAATATAAGAACAAACCGAAATTAGAGAAGGGAGGCGTACCTACACGATTTCTTTGTGAAGCTGATAACTAGGGTTTGAGATCAAAGCGATCGTGGCCTTGTGCGTTTGATTTGGGTGGAAGATGGTGGTTTTTATACATTTTTTCTTGGGCCTAAGGAGACGTTCTAAATTAGGATTCTCTTCATTCTCAAGGAATTCCATTATTGTTGTCATGCATTATATAGGTGGGCCTTTTAAATATATTTGTTTCCTTCTTCAAAAAGAACAAAATTGCATTATGTATCTTCTTGATATTCTCATTCAATTGCAATATCATTTAATTTAAATCAAATCAAAATTGATTTGATTATATTGGGTTAAACATACTCTATTTTAAATTTAGAAGTTTCTTCTATTCTATAAGATTACAAAAATATATTCCTTTTTTATCTTTGTTATCTCTTCATAATAATCTTTTGTTATCTCTTTGAGAAAATAACTTATTTTGTTAAGATTTTTTTTATTTGGAAATCCAAGTTTCTATGTAATTTATTATTATTACATTTTATATTGATTCAAAATTAAAAAATAACTATTAATAGAAACAATCAAGTTAATATTTTTCATTTTTTATAAGTACATTATTTTGTCTATTTTAAATAGATAATTATTAATATATTTGTATTTAAATTATGATTTTATATGTATATATTTTAATTATTTGATTTTTCCTTTTATCCCATATATAAATTCAAAATAGGATATATTGTTTTCAAATTCAATATTTTACGAATATCCTATCTTTGTATTTAATTTTGGATTACCTGTTTATTTATATCTTAAATTTATATTGCAGATCAATCATAGAACTCTAAAGATACCTCAAATCAATATAGATCCAAGATCACCATAATTAAACAAATATTTTCGTTGAAAATAAATCATGTTGAAGGCTTAGCATGCAAATAGTTGATATTTTAGATTTAAAGTTTAATTTTGTAATCTTTTTTGATAAAGAGAACCTCTGTACCAATGTAGATTTAATAAATTTTAAACAACTTGATATCGTTTAAAGTCTCATGTTTAATATATTATGAATGTAACCTCTGTAGCAATGTCAGAGTTCGTTTGCACTCTGATTATAATCTGCTCTGATTATAATCGTAATAAGCATGTTCGTTTGCGTTTTTTTTCTGATCAAATTATAATCATGATTTTTTTATAATCAAACATACTCAATTACATTTATACCCCTATATATATACCTATAATTACCTATACTCTAATACAATCAATCACCCATCACAAGGGCAAAATAGTCATTTACCAAAATATTAGGCCAATTTGTAAAAGCTCATTTTTGTGTTGGGCTAAATTGTTATTTTGCCCAAATCACCCATCTCTCTCGTCTCTCTCGTCCCCCTCTCTCATTCATCCCAAATTATTCTAAAGATTTCAAAAGACAAGAATGTATTGTGCAAAAAAAAAAAAAAAAACCCAAGCTTGACTCTATAGACTTGTCCTCTGAGTAAAGTAGGCAAGATCATGAGATGGTAATCATGAACCCATGGTAAGCATGTAGTGAAACAGAGGCCAAAGGTAATGCTTGCAGAATCCATGGTAGTCAAGGTTGTGAATTTCTGGGGGTAAGAAAGTGGGTACACAACGAAACTTCTCGAGCAAAATGCGGGGTAGTTCGTCTTGATATTTGGTTTCGATTTCGACTTTCAGAGAACATACATAGAAAACCTCGACTTCAAGGGAAAACCCGTCTTTTAGCTGCAAGTATAAGCTATCACTGTCGAACTCGAACTCCATTTTTTGGTTTCAACATCGCGATACGACCTTATGGATAACTGATTCGCGACGACGATTCTCTGTTCCGGCGTCGGAAAAACGAAGTCGCCAAAAACAGAATCGAAATCTTTTTGGGGTTTAGCTTCTTGTGCGTCCATCACTTTAGAGATTCGGCTTTGATCAACAGAGACAAGATTCAAGAAGTTCAATTCCTTGAAGGATGAAAATGGTGACAATGAATGAGAGGGAGAGAGAGAGAGAGAGACAAGAGGAGAGAGAACGAGAGAGAGAGAAAGAGAGAGAGAGAGAGAGAGAGAGAGAGAGAGAGAGAGAGAGAGAGAGGAGAAGTAAGAATTATGCAAAATTTAATTTTTTGTTTGGGTCCGCGGTGTTTTTTTCATTTTCTCTCATCTTGTGCGAAACGGTGGACCATTGTTTTAGGTGGTCCACCGAATATCGGGCCTGATTGGTACACTTTAGTCCTTATTGGTCGACCATTTCATAGGCAAAATTAGTTCCGTGGACCAAACAAAATAATCACCTCCAAAGTTGCACATGATTATAATCATATTTTCACGCTTTCCAAGGCAAACAGTGACATAATTTGATTTTTCTATAAGCAACAATCACATCCAAACACACTTTGATTATAATCAAATCACATCTTACTTTTTCCAACTTTTTCTTCCATTTATACCCCTATACAATTTATCAATTTCCTTACCCTTCTATCTACCAACCACAATCATTACATACTCATTTCAATAATTTCACACTAAATAATCAACTTTCATCCAAACACCAATACACAAATAATCAACTTTAATTATAATCATACTCTGATTATAATCAGAACAGATTTTATTATAAGCGCAAACGAACTGAGCTACTTCTCATGAGAGACTCTTTCATTGTAAAGAGTTAGGCAACACAGGTCGAGAAGTTCTAGAAGTCACATGGATAAAGCCTCATAATGTGAGCATCCGAAAGCATCATTATGTGAGTAATCCAAAGTTTTGTTCTACGAGCATTTCGGAGAAAGTGCCTCAAGGTACAATTAATACCCTATTGTTGTTTCTTCCGAGTTGCAAAACATTTGATAAAGGAAAATTATAGCAAAGAAGAATGAAGAATCTATAGACCAATATATCACCGTCATGCCCTTCTCTCATGAAATCTCAATTTATATATGTATATATCAACCGATAGGGGTGAGCACGGGCTGGGTTGGGGCGGGTTGAGGGAAAACCTCAACCCAACCCGCAAATTGATGTGCGGGTTGGGTTGGGTTGAAACCTCGGGTTGAGTTTGTAATTTTTTTTTATAATTTTTATAACAAAAAAAGTTATTATAAATTTATGAGTAGTGAATAAAAAACTTACACATAAAAAGACTAAAAAAACATAAATTTTATATATATAAATATAAATCAATTAAAATATATTTCATAACATATGTAAATGTAATACATATATGTAATTAAGTAAATTTTAAAATTAAAATATCTTATTTATAAAGAACTAATAATATAAATACATAAAAAAAAACATACAAAATTTATATAAAAATACATAAACATGTATAAAAACTAAATTAAAAAATAAAAAAAATTTATATGCGGGCTCGCGGGTTGGGTTGAAAAATTCTAAACCCACAACCCAACCCGCACACTTGCGGGTTGGGAATTTTGAGCCCAAACCAACCTGCGAACCCAAACCAACCCAACATATAACTGCGGGTTGGGTTGGTTTCTACGAGTTGGCGGGTTGGTTTGCTCACCCCTATCAACCGACTTGAAGCAACTATATAGCTAGAAGGTGTGATGGAAAAGCCTACCGATATAAATTACCAATATAAATCGATACAGGCCATTGACTTATGAAAGCGTATAAAAGGAATTGCTCGTTCTTTGATTTGAACAAAGAGAATACTATATAACTATACCTTGGTATTTTGTTTTATGAATCGATTTCATTTTAGTACTATATTCTTTTAAAAGTGACACTTTGGTACCTTGTTCTTGACATCGTTAACATTTTGATACCTTATTCTCTCAAAACCAATATTTTGATACCATGTTCTTTGCATCGTTAATATTTTGATACCCTAACAAAGATAGAACATGGTACCAAAGTGAAATCAGTCTATAGAACAGGGTACTAAAGTGTAAACGATGCAAAGAATATGTTACAAAAATGTCATTTTTGAAATAACAGAGTACCAAAACGTTAACGGTGCAAAGAACATAGTTCCCAAATATCACTTTTAAAAGAACAAAGTACCAAAATGAAACGGTCCATAGAGCAAGGTACCAAAATCTAATTTACCCTACTATATATAAGAGAATTGTTAATTAACGATAAGTTATTTGATGAGAATGCCGCATAATCAACATGCTACGAAAAGCGCTACATTCATATTTTAGGAGGGTGGATCCACTCCAAATCCACTGCAGTGGACCTGCAGTATGAAACCATGGTCGTTTTTTCATCTGGACCGTCCACAATCCGCCACGCCATCCCAAGTTTATAATTGAAGCTATGCGTTTTGTTTTATGAAACTTTCCCTGCGACTTGGAGAAGAGAAGAAATACAGTGTGTGGTTGCAAAAGCTTCGTCTTCCTTTTTACCACCGTCCTCTCCGTCAGCGTTTATCCACCGGCACCGGACAAGATTCTGTTCATCTCCTTGGACAAAGCACGTTTCAGGGACCTCGTGTCGTGATTTAATGATCGCACTTCAGCGCCACTAAGAACGGAGTCGGTCACAACATTCATCACATCATCTCTTTGATAATCAAGGTGGCGTGAGAGTAATTCTTTCGATGCTCATAATGCCGATAAGCTTATGGGTTGTACACGCAAGGCCAATTTCTCAAAGGTGCAAACTATACACATCTTCAAAACTACATAAGTTAATTTAAAGAATTGTGCAAATTGTTGAGTTACACACTTAAGAGAAATTGTAGAAGGCAACGAGTTACGCACAGGCAAATGGGTTCTTCCTTGGTTAAACAAACTATTATTGGCTTATTGTTGGACAAATTAGACTTCAAATGCATAAGGAAACGTGAACACCGGTGAAGGTGGAATCTTGACCGGTGCCAGTGACGATGACAGTGGCAGTGGCGGTGGATGAACACCGACGGAGAGGACGATGGTAAAAAGGAAGACGAAGCTTCTGCAACCACACGCTATATTTCTTCTCTTCTCCAAGTCGCAGGGAAAGTTTCATTAAACAAAACGCATAGCTTCAATTATAAACTTGGGATGACGTGGCGGATTGTGGACGGTCCAGATGAAATAAACGGCCATGATTTCATACTGTAGGTCCACTGCATTGGATTTGGCGGGAAATCCACTGCAGTGGATCTGCCCTCATAGTTAAGAAGTTAATGATGAAAAATCAAGGAGATATGTTGTCAAGTAAATGCTTTTTCAAAGTCAAATTTATTTGCAAAGAAATTACTAGACTAGATTTTAGATTGCATCATAGAAGCACAAATGCAAAGAATCATTATGATAAGGCTAAATTTGAAATATTATAGTTTTGTAATGATGTCAACTACTAGCCAAGGAGCCAACTCTAGCAAAATTAGAAAGCCTATTAGTCCAGCTAATAGGTCAACTGAATGATGAAGAGAAGGATCTTTGATGAATTCAAGATTGAGATAGTTGATGAAGATAAAGTGGTTCAAAAGGACCATCTAAGGGAGCCTCAGAAGTTTCTCAACTTGTTATGTAGTGTATAAAAGAAGCAATAGAGGAGTGATAATAGATTTTAAGCAAAAGTATCGTTGGTACTGCTAGCGTATGGAGTTATATTTAGGGCAAAATACACTTTCGTGCCCCTAACGTTTGCGGTGATTTTCAGTTATACCCCTATTGTTTCATTTGTGTCAGTTGTACCCTTAATGTGAAACGTTAGTTTCAATTATGCCCCCAATTTCAATCATCCACAAAAAAAAACACCATTTTCGCACGATTTGAGATCGGTTTTGATCAGATTTCATATGGGTTTTAATTTCCAGACATCATAAACTTGATTCCTTGGATCAATTTCAAAGATTAAGCTCAAAATAGCCACAAATCCGAAGAAAATCGAACCCGATGAACCACAAAAAGGACCAAAACGAAATGCAGCAAAACGAAGCATTTTTCTCAAAATTTCCATGTGCAAAATGATCCTTAGGAGCCGAAAATGAGTACCCATAAACTCATTTATCAGAACAAACTAAAATGAACACAGATCGAAGCTCAAAAGTTCCGAAAAACGGTACATTAACGAGGGTGGGGGCATAATTGAAACTAACGTTTCACATTGGGGGCACAACTGACACAAATGAAACGTTAGGGGCATAACTGAAAATCACCGCAAACGTTAGGGGCACGAAAGGGTGTTTTGCCTATTTTTAGTTATACCCTTAATATTTTTTTGTCAATAATACCCTCAACGTTTCACATTTGAGTCAATTATCCTCCAACCTGACATTTTTTTTTTGTTTTAAGGTCCTTAAGTTTTCATTAGTTAGAAATCCTCCATTCTCTCAAAATTTTTCTTTCACACGAGTCTCTAACTAATTACAGAACAATCCAAAATATCTACCATCTTTAACGAACTAGTCCCTGCAATTGAGAAACCCGAAAAATCTCTCTCCTCTATTTTTCACTGTTCTAGCAACCACACCAAATTCACCGGAGAGTCTCGAATACAAAGAAATCGAGCAAAATAGAGAAGATTGGTGAGAGAGGCGTTTGTAAGGGAAGAAAAATGGATGAGAACAACATAATTTAAGGGAGACTATGAAGCTGAGGACGACGACGAGAAGGACCATGTCGATGAGGATAAAGTGGATGGTGACGATGAAATGTGGTGGTGATGTTTTAGGGTAAGAAAAGGAGGGTTGTTATGGCTTATAAGGACCTGTTTATTAAAGATAACAAACATTCTGGACTAATCTGTAATTAGTTAGGAGTTGTGGTATAATTGACTCAAATTTGAAACGTTTGGGGTATAATTGACAAAGAAAAAACATTGGGGGTATAACTGAAAATGATCCCATACGTTGGGGGTACCAATAGTACTTTTGCCTAGATTTTAAGTCAAAGTATAATTTTGGTCTCTTTTTGGAATGGTAAGTTGTAATTCAATCTTTTATCCTTTTTGTTGTAATTTTGATCTTCGAAAATTTTCAAAAGTGTTATTTATTGGTCCTATTAGGCAAGGTGTGACATCAATTGTTCCATAGCACAGGTTCAAGTGTGGGGCCAAGTCATAGTCGAATCATGACGTTTTTAAAGAAATATCCAACAATTAGCATATCATCTGGTGAACCAACCCAATTAGCATTTGTAAAGCCAACAACTTGGGAGTTCCCTCTATTTTCATATAATAATCCTTGGATCAACGCTCCTTTAATGTAGCGAAGAATTCGAATAATTGCATCTCAATGACTATCCCATGGTGATTGTAGAAGTTGGCTGACTACACTCACAACAAAAAATATGTCTGGACGTGTGAGAGTGAGATAATTCAATTTTCTTACAAGTCTTCGATATCGTTCAAGATTTTTTATCAGTTCCCCCAGTCCTGGACAGAGTTTAACATTTGCATCCATTGGAGTGTCAATTTGTTTGCAATTCATGCCTGCCTCTTTTAATAAGTCATGTGCATACTTCCGTTGTGAAATGGCTACACCAGTACTAGATTAGCAAACCTCAATTCCCAGAAAATATTTGAGCTTTCCCAAATATTTAGTTTGAAGGTGGTTACATAAGTGTTGTTTGAGTTGGGAAATGGCTACGTCATCATGGCCTATGATAACAATGTCAACCACATACACGATCAGGTAAATGCACTTGCCATTTGAGGTATGGAAAAAGAAGATTGAGTGATCCACTTCATTGCAAGTCATCCAAAAATCTTGAATAATTACAGAACTGAATCGGCCAAACCAAGTCCTTGGTGATTGCTCGAGATCATAAAGAGAACGACGAAGCTGACATACTTTCCCATATTTCCCTTGAGAAACAAAACCAGGTGCTTGCTCCATATAGACTTCTTCCTCAAGTTCACCATGAAGGAAGACATTCTTAATGTCAAGTTGATAAAGTGGCTTGTGACAAATAATCGCAATGGATAAGAAGACACGTAACGAAGCAATTTTGACAATTAGAGACAACATATCACCATAGTCCAAACCAAAGATCTGAGTGTATCCCTTGACTACCGAACAAGCTTTGAGTCGTTCAAGCTTTCTATCTGGACCAACTTTAACTGAATAGACTCATCGACAACCAATTGGAGACTTTCCAAGAGAAAGAGGAACCAAGTCTCATGTACCATTAGAATGTAAAGCAGTCATCTCATCAAGCATGGCTACAAGAGCTTCATTTGTGGTCTAGAAATAGTGAATAATAAAAACTAAAATTATGCTATAATGTCTCACTGTAATAAATAAAAAGAAATGTCTAGATATAAATCAATGTGTTGTGCAAATTAATGGTGTTACATTATGTTTGGAAGTAAGATATTATGTATTCAATCTATGTGATTGTCAAATTTTTAACTTTTGTAATGAATTAAAAGGAAAAAAAAAGTGCAGTTTTTCAGTTGAAAGCTTTTAAAGACTCGAGTCTTAACAGGATCCCAACTACAATTTTTCACAGGTATTGGTCTACCATGGAGCATGATATTTTTAATCTGGTTAGGTAAGTTTTTCGAGGTAATGATTAGTTGTTTATTTTTAAATGCTATATTATCACTCTTATTCCAAAGTGTGATCACCCTAATAGCTTTAAGGATTTTCGTCCTATCGGCCTATGTAATGTGGTATAAAAGATCATATCAAAAGTCCTAGTCAACAGGCTTTTATGGATAAGCTTATCTCTCCCTACCAAAATGCTTTCAACAAGGGCTAGCTTATTTATGATAATGTTTTCCTCACTTCGGAACTTATGCCTTTCATTCATAATGCCAAGAAATGTAAGACACATTGGGGAGCACTAAAGATGGATATGGCTAAAGCATATGATCGATTTAATTGGGACTTTCTTCAGGAAGTGTTATGTCGGATGAAGTTTTTGGACCACTTTAAGAACATTATAATGAGATGTTTGTCATCGGTAGCTGGAAACTTTCTATATTCTAGGGAGTTGAGGCGGGGCAACCCCTTGTCTCGTACCTTTCCATTCTGTGCATGAATATTCTTTCTTGTATGCTCACTGATGCAGAGAAGTCCAAGCAGATTCAGGGAATTCAATTTGTGAGGTGTGGTCCTTGCATTTCACATCTTTTGTATATTGATGACCTTGTCATTTTCTTCAAATCCTCCATGCAACCAGTTGATAATCTGAAAACTATTCTTGATAAGTTTTGTCACGCGATTGGTCTTTCCATCAATAGACAGAAATGCAACTAGGTGCTTAGCTTAGCCCAAATACTCCCCAAATTTTCAAGAAATTCATTGCCTCAGCCTTTGGGATTAGCACTTCTAATAAACCTGGGAAGTAGTTGGGTGTTTTCGTTGATGATCATCATGACTACAAGAGGAACTTTGATGACCTGGTTAGTAAAATCCAACGTTGTCTTGCTAGGTGGAAATGTAATCTTCTCTCTCAGGCTGGTCGACTTACACAGTTACACTCATCAAATATGTGGTGCAAGCGGATCCAATTTTTCAAGTTATCATCATTTTAACCCCCTGTGAAGACTACCAATGCAATTAACAATGTTATGGTAAATTTTTTCTCGAGTTCTAAAGGTGATAGACCACATATGCATTTGCTTATTCATTGGCATCTCTTTATTCCCAAGTAGTTGGGAGGATTGGGTCTCAGAGACACTCGAACTGTTAACAAAGCTTTGTTGGCCAAAACAATTATGGAGGTTTCGAAGGCTTGTTGCTAATCCTAATCTGGTTGTCTCCAAATGGGTTAAAAATAAATATTTGGTGTTGTTCTCTGACTTTGAGGTTAAAACGTCCTTCTCTAGCTTGGAAGCGTATTTCTTGTAACTCGAAGCTTATCACTAGTCATCTTAAATGGAGATTGGGGAGAAGTGATAATGTGGACTTTAGAAGCAAGTTTTGGGATCATCACCTTGAGGGTACACCCATGGGTCTAGAAATTGCGTATGTGCTCAAATATAACACCTATTATTGGGATAGACTTCATCTCAACTTGGTTTGTTCTTATCAAGAACTCTCTTGTATCATCTATTCCCCCTCCTATTAGGGGAGCTGAGGGTGTTCTCTTATGGTCAAAAATTGCTTCTGGGTCATACACTATTGCATCTCGATATGTGGAGCTATATATGCAGTACCATCCAGGTTCTAACAATAATAGGTATCTTTGTTTTCCATGGAAGGACTTTTGGAGAACAGAAATTCCATACATAATCTTGGTGTTTGTTTGAAAAGTATGCTCCAATGCTATTCCAACCTTCTCCAATATTAGAACTCATCATCTTCAATGTGAAGTTTAGTGCCCCTTACGAGGTCTGGATGATGATTCCACCTTCCATATGTTCATCACCTGTGATTTTGCTAGAGCCGCGTGGTTTGAAAATTGGAGGGAGTAGGATTGAGACATCTGAATTTGAGAAGAAGACAATAAAGGATTAACTTTTAATCCCTTATTATAAAAAAAATATTAATCTCTCATTCTTCTCTCTCATCATAAATTTCAAATACTTTAAATTAAATTATTTTGAAAGAGGTATCCAAGGGAAAGACATATAGAAGGTTAACATTATCTTCTCTTCTCCTTCCTTCCCCTTCAATCTCTCGTCTGCCCGTTACTCTCTCAATTGTCACGTACCTTAAAGCTTAATTTGGTCACCAAAGACATCGATTCAGTCTTCGCGTCCTCCTTTGGTTCAGTTTCCAGCTCAATCTCAGTATCGCCCTGCAGGATTACCTTCATATCATATTAATCAAGCATCAAGCAAAAAGTGGGTTTACACTCATGCGTTTGGGAATATTTCTCATTGCAATAATAATAAGCCCCTGTTATCTTTTGGCACTCAACTCAGGTTAATTTGTTGCGTAGGGAAGCAATTTGAATTTGCTATTCAACCATCGAAGATCTTTTCAATTTTGAGAGCCCAATCCTCAGCATCTTTCCCAACAAAATGTGTAATCTCTACCTTCATTCCCTTTCTCAGAATTCACTTGCTTACATCCAAACTAAGCACAAGTAATATAGAAAAGACTAAAGAGCAATTCTTAGTGATAAATGATAATCTTTCATCCAGGTTGGTATCCTAGCCCCAAAGCAAGGCCTTGTTGATTACTCCAGCTATTCCTTCATTCATTCTTTTTTTCCTCTGATTCCTTCTGTTTCCTATCAAAATCCTTCTAATTCTTGTTCGATTTGACCTTTGGGGTTTGCATCATTGGCTGGTGTTACGAAGTTTATGTGGTGCTATTTTAGTTTTTCTCACTCTATCTGTGGAATATGGTGGTGCCTTGGCTGTTTGAAAGAATGCTAAAATGCAGGAAACTCTCTCAAACTTTAGTTATTGTGCAAAAAAACCTCATGAGCTTTTGAAAAGTGATGCAAGATCTTTTGAACTTCTGTTTGAGTAAAAGATTCCTTTTGTTAAGATTTTCATTAAAAAAAAAATCAAGTTTTTTGTTTTTTAATTTTAGGATTATTTTATTTTATGTTGATCTAAAATTAAAATGATCTATTATTGCAATTAATAGTAGCCAAAAGAGCTAAAAGCTTGATTTTTTTTCAATGAAAATTCCAACAAAATGATTATCTGCACAAAATCAAAAGTTCAAAAGGATTTTTGCCACTTTTCAAAATTTAGAAAAAAAAAATCATAGTGACTAAAGTTCAAAGGGATTTTTGCATTCTATCTTTGAAAGAATTGGATGTAAAATAATGTGCCTAAGAAAAATTCCAGCTCAAAGGGTCATTTTGGTCCTAAATGTATGTCTTAATGTTTATTTTGGTCCATTATGTTTCAAACTGTTCAAATTGGTGCTAAATGTTGGCAAAATGATTCATTTTGGTCCTAAATATTGGTAAAATATTTCATTTTGGTCCCAAACTATTGAATTTGGTCATATTTTTCTCGTCTCTCATTTCAAGTTTAAAGGACTTGTTAAGAGAAACTCGTAGCTCTGAAATCGTCGCATTCGAATTTGAAATAAGAGAGATATGATCAACTTTGCTTGTTTGACCATGAAATGAGAGGTATACTTTTAGGATTGATTTGACCTCGTTTGCTGACGGTCCCAACTAGATAAAGAAAGTACTCTTCGAGAACAATACATAGCTCTAAACTTGTCACGCTTGAACTTGAAACAAGCCATATTCAATAGTTGGGACCAACATGAAACATTTCACAAACATTTAGGACCAATTTGAACATTTTGAAACATAATGAACCAAAATGAACATTAGGGCATACATTTAGGACCAAAATGACCCTTTAACTAAAATTCTGATAGTAAAAAGAAATCTGACCTTGAACATGTGTGAAAAAAGGACATGGAGGAAGATCATACCTTTACGTGTACATTAACAGAAACTATGATGACCACAAAGCTCTATATTCTGTCATTGTCAACTTAAGTTGTAATGAAATTCATCATATTCACATACAGCATACCTTAATTACCCAGACTTGGATGATTTTGCTGATATGAAATTCATTACAAGAGATGGACTCATTTCTCTTCTTTTTCTTCTTCAAATTCACTGGTCCTCTCTATTGTTGTCTTGGTTTCTGATGACATTTTCTGCTCATAGACGAACTGAGAAACCAAAGTCACGAGAATCGCTCCAAGAAATGCAACTTTTCTCCAATCAGTAGCAGAGGATGACACAATAGAATCTACTACTCCAAAGGAAACAAGGCCAATGAAGAACAAGTATATGTTCTTCCTGGTTTTGCTACCAGCTTTTTCTTTGGTCACTTCTTTGATCTTTTCTGCTTCTTCCTTGGCTTTTTCTTTATCAACAGGTTCCTTTTTCTTCAGACTCTTGAAGAATAACCCTTCATTTCTGTCTTCTTCCATTTGATCTTCAAACTCTGTTAGCTTGTTTTCGTTCTCCTGAATCTCTTGTTTGCTCAGTTCTGCAAATTCCTCAAACTCTAGCATCTGGCTCTCTATGTTCGCTGTTATCTATAAAATCATAAAGAAATATACACAATAAGAGTATGTAATAACATTTATTTCTCCTGGAGTTTTTAAGAATTTTGGTCATGTTCCCTCTAACTTCATGTAAAAACCTCTCATTAATTTATTAAAAAAATTGAAATAAATGTATAATTTTTGTTTTTTGAAAATACTCTTCTTAGGTTACCCTTTACACAACTCATTCCGAACCATCCCTTATGCTTGAGCTAGCCTCAAGTGACTTCTTTTAACACTTCAATTACTGAATTTATTCTTAGAGATAAGTCAATAAAAATTTCTAACCCATTGCTTCTTGTCCAGCAAGTCTATTAAAAAAATTAGTTTAATATAACTTGTACAGCAAGTTGCAAATTTTTTAAAATAAGTTACTAAAATGTAATGAAATTTTTTTCTCTTTTTTGACGATAAAATTGTATGTTAAAACTAATAAATAATAGACCTTGGATTAAGATATCCTTCAGTAAATTGACTAAATTAAATTCAATAGGAAAAAGAGAAAAGGGACCACATGGGCCTGGGCCTGGGCCTGACCACTTCTCTTGAAACTTATGTCCCTTTAAGCCCAAAAAGAAATAGCTTTTAATCGCTAAACGACTCTTTAGCCCGAAAAGCAACAACACTTCGTTAAAAAAAGCAACAACACTTCACAGTCCAAAAACAAAACACAATAGAACTCTTCTTATATCTATTGTTGTTTGGGGAGTAAACTACCAAATTGGTCCCTGGATTATTGGCTCGCTGACAGATTGGTCCCCGAATTTAGGAAATTGACAAATAGATCCCCGAATTTTTCTAACGAGTCAAATAGGTCCCCAAATTTTTCTAAAGTTAGTCAAATAGGTCCCCAAATTTTTCTAAAGTTAGTCAAATAGGTTCCCGAATAACATGCACAGAAAGACCTATTTGACAAATGTTAAAAAAATTCGGGGACCTATTTGACTCATTAGAAAAATTCGGGGACCTACTAGTCAATTTCCTAAATTCGAGGACCAATCTGTCAGCGAGTCAATAATCCAGGGACCAATTTAATAGTTTACTCGTTGTTTGGGCCTCATGGAAGGCCTTTATTCTCTTTCAGTACACAGTTAATTATGCTTTTATGCACCAAAAAAATTTTTATATTTTAAAAAATTTTATTTTGGTTTCTTCTATTATGGAGATCAGTCATTCATCTAATTTTTTTAGTTAATTAATGATATAATACCATTAATTAATAATGTATCAGACACTATTATTAATTGATAACGTGAAAGAGTTAAAAGATGATAATAACTATTAATTTATTACATAGTACCACTTGTTCATGATTTTATAATTATAAAAAGAGAGAAGTTATAATATTAATATTACAAATAATATCCCATGATTAACTAATAATATCATATTAATACTTACATTGATAATGAAAAATTGAGAGCAGAGATTTAATAAAGAAACTTTAAAACAACAAATGCCAACGAATGCTAGTATCTAATGCATGATTTTAGTACAAATTTATGCAAGGTTGTATTTTAAAATTTAAATTAAAACTAAAATGTAAGTTTTATAATATACTCTTAAGTCTTAATAACATTGATGAATTATCCCAAATCAACGTCAATTAATTCCTTCAAGTCGTCCACCCAAGGATTTCTCAACTAAATTTTAACAAAAAAAAGTCACTCGAAGTTCGAAACTAAATTATTTTATTGTTATATGTAACTTAATCCGAGAAATAACCTATAATTTAGCGTGCAATATTATAATGTCATCATCATCTTCGGCACGATTCAACCCAAAAAAAAAAAAAAAAAACTGAATAATTTAAAAGATGAACGAAACGTACTCTTTCACCAGCTTCATCTAATCCTTTGAGTGCATCTTCTCCAATCTTATCGAACTCGGCAATGGCTTCCTCACCAAATTGCGTTAAATACGCAGATCTCTCGTCCAGATAATCGGTGAGTCGAACTTTCTGAGCTTGAAGCATCGCGATTCTCGCCAGAAGATCTTGACTGCGAGAATCGCCTTCAGGCGGCGGCGGCGGCGGAGATTGCGGATCTGAATCGCCGACCTTGCATTTGCATAGGCACGGAATATAGGTTTTCGCGTTGAGAAATCTCGAAAGCGTAGTATTGTCCTTGATTGAGAAATCTCGCGCCGTGAAGGAATAATGGTGAATCGCTTTGATAGCAATCATCTTAATTAATCGCGTCGCGCCGAGCAGGTACGTTTAGTTTGAGTATGGTTTTTGTGTTTGGAAGGTGAGAAAATAGAGAGAAAATGAGGGAGAAAGGGGTTTAGGGGAAGGAATTAGAGTGGGGTTGGATGAGAGAATTTTGAACCTCTCGTTCTCTGTACATTATCTATTGGAGTTTAGAGACAAGGATGGGTTGGAGATAATTTCATGAATTTATTATCAACAATTAAAGGAATTGGAATCATCTAAAGTCTAAACCCTAAAAAAGAAAGAGTGAACTTCGAAAGGAACATTGAATTTGCTGTTTTCTGGTCTCTGGATAATAGGGGAGAGTAAAGTGGCCTTGTGGAATATGACACCGTATTTGCAAGAAATATATACGCAGTTATCATAGGATTGTTTAGGTTTAAACTTTAAACACCGTAGTTGATCTTTTAAAATTTCTTGTTTTTACATGTCATTTTTTTATTTTAAGAAAATTAATAATAAAGATATTAGAAATTATTGGAATGCATTCAAGTGATTCAACTTTCAACATATTTTTTTCTATATAAATTATAATTCAATAATTCAAGGGTAAATTGCAGTTTGATACCCTGTGGTTAGGGATGATCCCACTTTGGTACCCTGAAAGAAAATTTTTTGCAGTTTGTTGCCCCGTGGTTTGCTCCGTTAGCGAATTGGTCCCATGTGCTTTATTTCCGTTAGGATTTAACGGCAAATCTGATTGTGAGCACCTTAAAATGTCAAAAACCTCCCAACAAGTCTTCTCTAATGCGTTTAAGTCATTTCCCTTTACTAAAAGGGATCAAAACATAAAGAAAACGGAAACTAAAGAATACATTATGTAATTTTACTGTTGAGTTTAAATTAATTATAAAATGGTCTTTAGAATTCTAATACTATAGAATTTTTTCCTTTTCATAAGATTTCTTTTGAATAGGTCCTAATTTAATTACACTTTAATCCCAAAAGTTTATGATCTTTATCAAAATAGTCCTTAGAATAGAACCTCAAAAGACAAATAAGCATCTATGATTTTCTTCAGACCCCACAAATTTCATTCAAGTAAAAGAAAGAGGGAAAATGGAAGGCATGAGAAACGATGGTATAAGAAAAAGGGGAGGGGGTTGATTGAAATTAGATCTGATGGAATTGAGAAGAGGAACCCAGCTGGAAGCCCCCTGGTCTTCTTCTTATCTGAAAATTCAAGTCCCACAAAATCCATTCTCGAAATTGAAAGTTCTCCTTCCTTCTTACCAACAGTGTTGTCCACAATATTATTTCTTCCCTGCAATTCTAAAAGCCAATTCAAATACCCATATTAAGTACAAACTGCATACTGAAAAACACATTGCCTTTTCCATTTCAGCATATACTGAATATATATATATATATATATCTTATATTATATGGCTTCACCCATTTCTGGTCGTCCATGTTTAAAACTATAGTTTATGAAATTAAAAATTATAGAAAATTTACTATTTGGTCTCTCTTTCTTTACTAAGTTAACAATTTAGTCCTTTATTTATTTTACATACATATTTGTGTGCCCGTTAGGGCACGCAAAGCCCCTAGTATATATATATTAGCGAGTTCGTAAGCACAAGACTTTCTTCTTTCTTATGATAATTACTCTGTATTGGTTGTTGATTTTGTGGGGCTTGATTTTGGAAAAATTTAGGGGTTTTGATTTGTGGGTCTGAAGAAATTTGGGGGTTTTGATTTGTTTGTAATGTACTTGAATGAAATTTGTGGGGTCAAAATTTGTGTGGCTTGATTTTAGAAAAATTTGGGGGGTTTTGATTTGTTTGTAATGTACTTGCATGAAAATTTCAACTTTGGTAGTTGAATATGGGGATTTTTTTTTATAAATCATAAATGCTCATTTGTCTTTTGAGGTTCACTATTTTGATAAAGATCATAAACTTTTGGGATTAAAGTGTAATTAAATCAAGACCTATTCAAAAGATATCTTATGAAAAGGAGAAAATTCTGTAATATTAGAATTCTAAAGACCCTTTTATAATTAATTTCAACTCAAGAGTAAAATTACATAATGTACTCTTTAGTTTCTGTTTTCTTTATGTTTTGATCCCTTTTAGTAAAGGGAAAGGACTTAAACGCATAAGAGAAGACTTTTTGAGAGGTTTTTGACATTTTAAGGTGATCACAATCACATTTGCCGTTAAATCCAACGGAAATAAAGCACATGGGACCAATTCGCTAACAGAGCAAACCACGAGGCACCAAACTGTAAAAATTTTTCTTTCAGGGTACCAAAGTGGAACAGCCCCTAACCACAAGGTACCAAACTACAATTTACCCATAATTCAATTACATATTAAACTTCTTATGAAAATTGATTATTTATTGAATTATAATACCATTAAACTTTTCAATAGTATCTTCCAAGTTTGATGCTTTAAAAAAAACAACTAAAAGAATTAAGAAAATAGTATTTTCATATATATTTTTTTAAAATGACCGATTAAACTTCAGCACAAAACGTAAACTACCCTTAGTACCAAAGTTTTTTCGTTTAAGAAAAAAAAAAATTGGTCAATTTTCATTAGCGCCCTTAAAATTAGACAATGGACCCTCTCCATATATATAGATGGAGACAAAAAGTAACAGTATCGGGAAAACCACTCCAAGTAAAACCTATACACATAAATATGGTTAAAGGATATTTTGGTCCTAAATATATGTTCTGATATTCATTTTGATCCTTTATGTTTCAAAATATTCAAATCAATCCTAAATGTTCACAAGATATTTCATTTTGGTCCTCAATATTGGTAAAATGTTTTATTTTGATCCCAAACTATTGAATTTGACCATATTTTCTCTCGTCTCCTATTTCAAGTTCAAACGATTTGTTAAGAGGAATTTGTAACTCTAAATTCAACGCATTCGAATTTGAAACAAGATAAATATGATCAACTTTGCTTATTTGACCATGAAACGAGAGGTCTACTTTTAGGACTAATTTGATCTCGTTTGCTGCCAGCCTCAACTTGATAGAGGAAGTACTCTTAGAGAACAATGCGTAGCTCTAAACTCGTCATGTTTGAACTTGAAATGCGTCATATTCAATATTTTGGGACCAAAATGAAACATTTCGCCAGCATTTAAGACCAATTTGAACATTTTCAAATATAATTGACCAAAATGAACATTAAGGTATACATTTAGGACCAAAATGACCCTTTCACTCATAAATATTTGAGGCCAATCAACAATAATGCAACTATCAAGAACCAAAAGGGCCACTATATTATCCATTGTTGCGAGATAAGTCAATCAACAAGAGATCTAAGAATTTAGATATTCTAGAGGGAGAATGTTGATAAAGTGAGTAAAGCCAAGTGAGGTATAGAAATAAGACGAGAGGGAAAATATGGGTCTCACTAACTTAATTATTTTAGATATATAACTTTGTTTTTCTCGGCTTATTTATATCACTCTCTTCACTTTACTCTACCAACATCCTCCAATATACAAGTGCGAAATAGCTTCTATGATCCTATTGGATACTAAAAGATTCACTGATGTGCTCAATGATGTCTAGTGACATTCTTATTATAGGTATACCTGTTGGAAACAAAGAGATAGGCAATGAAGTTGACGAAGCTGAGAATTGTCAAGAGCCAATAGAAGTAATCAAGATGACCCTTGTTCAAATTATCAGGAATCCAACCTAGTTTGCCATTCTTTGTGGTGACTTTGGTCACAATAGTAACAAGCAGTGTGCTCAAATAATTCCCTATTGCCATGGTTGTGAGTGAGAGAGCTGAGCACAAGCTTCTCATGGCATCAGGTGCTTCAGCATAGAAGAACTCCATCATGCCGATGTTGGCGAAAACTTCAGCACATCCAATCAGAAAATACTGCGGTACTTGCCAGAAGATCGACATGGGGATGAACTCCAGGTCGTAGTAGTTGTTTTTCCGGACAAGCCCGAGGCGAGCGACTTCTAGGATTCCGGCAACAATCATGGAAATTATGGAGATGACAAGGCCAATGCCTATTCTTTGAAGCTCTGTGAATCCTCGTTCATGGCCAGTGAACTTTCTCACAAATGGGACAATCATGAGGTCATATACTGGAGCCCAGAAGATAACACTCAGAGTATCGAAAAGTGAGAGAGAAGCCGATGGAATTTTGAAGTTGGGGCCGATATGCTGGTCCATGGTGTTGCCTTGTAAAACAAACATGGTGTTCATTTGGCTGTAGACAGTTGCAAACACAATTAGCAATGCCCATATGGGTAGCAGCCGAATTATGGCCTTCAGCTCCTGTACTTGAGTCACTGTGCAAAGCTTCCATGGACTTGGCCTCCTATTAACCATATCAGATTGAGTTTCTACTGCTGCCTTATCCAAAAACCTAGAATCAACATTTTTTAAGTTAGAAAAGCATAACATTGTATAAAAGAGTAAACTGATAATTTGATCCCAAAATCAGTTTCTCGTTTGGCTGTAGTCTCTCAAAATTAGTGAATACACTAGTAGTAAGTACTTAAACATATGTTTGCGTTTTCTTCTAATTTCCCAATTCAGTTTTATCCTTTGATTATATAGAAAGTTATTAGCCAATCATCAGTGAGAAATAATCATACAGAAGTATGTTTATGTTATTCTTTTCTTCAAACTAAAGTATTCATCATACAGTTAAATAAGAATAGTATTAAGAGATATTTCGATTGCACCACATAAATTTTGAGACGAAATAAAAACTTGGCATAGGTAACTTACTTCAGGTCATTTGTGTGATCAAGCTTGCGACATCCTTTGATGTTTGATTCAGGATCTGTGGTCTCATAAAGAAGAGACTTATCATATGGCACATCCACACTGATTTTCCTACAAGCTGCAACTACAACTTGACAAATCCTCGTAAGTGGGCTCCCTCCTGGCATTTGAAGTCGGTAAAGTGGACTTCCAACGAAGAAAAATATAATTGCAATTACCATTGCAACTGCGGGGACTCCAAAACCCCATCCCCATCCCACATTCATTTGAATCCAAACCAACAATGAGGAAGCGACAAGCGCACCGACATTGATCGATAAGTAAAACCAATTAAAGAAAGAGCTTTTCTTCTTCCTCTCTTTCTCATCAGTTTCATCAAATTGGTCTGCACCAAAAGATGAGACACATGGTTTGATACCACCAGTTCCAAGAGCAATCAAGTAAAGTGCTATAAAGCAAGCTGCTGATTGCGCTCCTGTTGGATGGCAGCCGCTAGCATCACACGATGGCTTCAGTCCCGGGAAAGTCGCTGACAATGTTAAGAGTACCATCCCCTGCAACATAAATATACAAATCCATTAATAGAGTTTATCCACCCCTCTCATATTGAATACAGTATGATTTGCTATAACATGTTGGGCATAGTGAATACCTTTTTCCTCACAAAATGATTATGAAACTAGAGATATAATAACTCATGATTTTCATATAGAATAAATTGAGCATGTTAGGCATCACATCATCACACACATATCTGAAAATAGTTCTATATGGCTGGCATAAGGAAATTGACCATATTGTCTTAAGTTGATTAAGGACAACCTCGGTAATCATAAACCAACATTACAGAGAAAGAAGCATTAAAATGAGAAATATTCCCTTAAACTGAACTTACAATGACATAGATGATCGAGAAAGAAGCAATGGTCCAGTATCTTCCCATGTATGCATCAGCTAAAAACGCTCCAATCAATGGTGTGATGTAGCATGTACCTGACCAGGTTGTGACATTATTCGCAGCAGTCGCATTACCTTGGCCGAAACGTTGCTGAAGATAGTTCACCAGGTTCGTGCTCATACCATAGTATGCCAATCTTTCACAACCTTCATTGCCTGCCACAAAGTTTTTATGAATTTAGACTCTTAGGGTCATCAAATCTTAATACAGGCTGTTCATCAGATTCAGATATGATGATAATTCACGCGAAAGGTTAGTAAGAAAAATAGAACAAAAGAAATGTCAATACCAAGAATGAAGCGGCATGCTCTCCAATTTCCTGTCTTCTTCTTGTTGGCAGGCTTCTTGTGTATGTCTACTGTCCCATCCTTTACATATATATCATCATCTTCCATCCTGGAAATTTCGAATTTTCCAGGCATGATGTTTGCTCTCTTTTTTATCTTTGTCCAAAAGGGGTCACCTACTGGCCTACATACATATATAAATCAGTTTCTGAGTCACTAAACTGAAGTGTTACTTACACAACTCGTGATAAGTGTCATTCAGTAAAACAGAGAAAATTTATAAAAGTTCAGATAAAGGATTTTATTGTCTGGGAATGATCAATTTTAAAAACTTATCAGACAAGTTTGACGCCTATCATAATATTGTGAATTTGGCATCTGTATCTCCTACCAAGATTACCCAAAAATCAATAATAGAATCATATACAGAGAGTCCAGATACTCGTTATATTACACTTATGCAAAAGCAGCACTGAATAATCTACACATGTATGACATGCAAACCCAGTTATGAATTTCACAATTACCGAAACACTTATCGATGAAATTGCATACAAAGATTATGAATCACAAACACGGGAATATCGGGAAAAATAAAAAAAGAGGCAAGAATGCCGTTCCTTTTCTTCTGGTCATGCGTTATGATCACTATTCACTATTCACTAATCAGTCAATTATTTATTCAATTATCGGGACCCACGACAGAATACGACACAAGGAACTTGAAATCTCGCAATGGTGAAGAAATTCAACAAACTTACACAATGAAAACCTAAGGTTTTTCTCAGAAAGCGAGAAATGATGAATTAATCCGCGGCAACAAAAGCAAACCCAGAGACAGTGAGAGATACACAGACACCATGAAAGTGAAGAAGAAGAAGAAGCAGAGGATATACCTTTGTGTTCAGAGTATGGTGGTGATTGTAATTAATTAATGAATGAAGAATGCGTAATGCTAGTGAAACATGGAGAGATCTCGAAGAACGATTAAGACTTGGCGGTTTGTGCCGTCACACACACACAAGCAAGAACGACGGAGAGAGAGAGAGAGAGAGAGATACGTGTGGTAAACTGGGATTTTCGTTTCCAGTATTTTTCATATGATCTGACGTCTCTTCAACAATGAAGACCTCGTCTTATAGTATTTTTGTTTTTTTTTTTTTAAAGTTATAAGGGATTATTATAATTAAGATTTAGCATATGTGCCCCCTTAATAACATGGAATTTAAGGATGACAACAGGTAGGTATATGGTTGAGGGACCTAAGTTCGAGCCCTAGAATCGATATTGTTAGAAGAGCTTTAACTGTTTGATCCCGACCCGAATGGGATTAGTCTTTGCCTAGACCGTTATACGGATAGGCGAGGAAAACTCATGGTTATACCAAGAAATATTCGAAAATAATGAATATAGGATATGATAAATTAGTTCAAAAATTGAATATATACAATATTTGGTACCCAATATTTATTTATTAAAATATAATAATTAGAAATATAATAAAAATATCTAAAATGTTTATATTATTAGGATATCGAATATTAGGTATTTTACCTTTTTTTTTTGCCTCAGATATTAATTACCTTATTTATACATTCATTTCGGATGAATATTGAATAATTGAAATAATATTTATATTTATTCAATATTTAATAAAGTACTTTCTAATTTTTCAATATTAGTACCATATTCAAATATTTGATATCCAATGAATACAAAGATATTTTTTACAGCTAGATTTAGACAAATATTAAAGATACACGTTCAAATTGTTATCTCTAATGGAATTAGTAATATGTAATGAAAAGATCAAAATAATTCCTTTTTTTTTCCTGTATAACTTTTTTGTTTGTGCCAACTGCCAACTTTAAGTTTTTTGTTGAAATTTATGTGTTAAAAAGTAAACGAAAATATTACTAACAAGTTTGAATTTAGAAAACTTGGCTAATTTTCAATAACATTATGAAACTAATTGATGACCTCTTTATTATGGAACTAATCACAAGGAAATTAATTACATTGCTATCACTTTACCAACAAAAAATAACATTGCTATCATAGACATTAATGATTAATAGTATCATATAGAGATGGAGTATTGGTTGTAAATCTTGATAACTTAAATAATGAATATTAGTAGTAAATAAATATTAAAAAGAGATCATACCGATCGTATGAATTTAAGTAAATTATTATTTATGGAAATGAATAATAGAAAATCTAGAGATCAGATTTGAGATTTTATACCTTAAAAGTCTTTATATATATGGAAGAAGAAGTGTAAATTGGCTAATTACTAATGAGTTTAGAAACGCACAGGTTATGCCCCTTGAAACTCATAATTTAGATAAAAAATGAGAGTCCTTGTTTACCAAAACAAAAAAAAATGAGAGTCCTTTTAAGATGAAAATTTACTCATCATGTACTACATTGTGACAGAAAAATCATGGAATCTGTAGGAGAAAAGAGTGATGGCCCTAAAATCTGAAAAACAAGAGAAGAAAGTGTTCAAAAGTAGTAAGTAATAAGAAAATTATATTTCTGAGAGTTATAATTTAACTTTTATTTTTCATCATCAACACTGGATTAAATTTAAATATCATTAATAAATATTTTATATTTATTTATTTATTGGTAGAATTTTATATTTACTTTAAGATAAAAAAATATATATCTCAATTTATATTTTATTATAAAAAAAATACTTTTCCTTGGAGTTTTGACTTTTTTTATTAAGAAAACTTAAATAAAGGTTGACCTTTTAATTTGAAATCTTTGAGTCAAATCAATTACTCCTTCCGATTCACAATCTCAGATATATAATTTGGTAGGTTCATATAGATCAAGAAAATGATTAGTTCATCTTAAACTTAGAAATATATAAGATAAAAACTATATTATCCTTATTTATTCTTTCTTATTTTCAAATGGTACTTATTATTGAAAGAGAATATGTAGAGATAAAATTGTGAAAAAATAATTAATGCTTTCTTAATTTTGTAAAACAACAGATATTTTAAAATATAAAAATTCTCTCGGTTCAAACAAATATTATGAATCGGAATGAGTATCTTTTTTTTCTTTAAAATTTATAAAAAAAAAAGATGGGTGGGCGAAGAAAAACAAAAAAAAAAAAGTAGAAGCTTAAGAGTATGTTCGGATGGGGATTAAGTATATTTAATAGAATAAACTAATAATTTGGCATTTGATCATTGAGTTAACAACTCAGTTTCTTGAAAGTTAAAATGTATAATTTAGTTTTTGAAATACCAAAATGCTATATTAATTAATCTTTTTTATGGATTAAATAGTATATCATTTTAATCTTTGAAAGGCTAAAATATATACCGTTTTGATATTTTAGGGACCAAATTATTAATTTACTTGATTTAGTACTTACACGTAGGAGTTGACCATATAATGTATGACCTACGCGCAATGAGAGGCGTGAGTAAATGTGTTACAGCAAAGGACAGGCCTACAGTTCAACGACTAGTTGTACGCGCTTCCTGTGCATGTATTTTACGTTGCCATTCAGTTTAGAGAAATCACATACGATAAATTAAACATTTGGTCCTAAAAATGTTGTCAAAGTTATAATTTAGTCTATATATATATATATTTTAATAATAAATGATTATGTTTTTAAAGTCTAATCTTTATCAATTTCATCCTTAGCGTTAAATCATTGTTATCGTTAAATAATTATTTTTTTGTCTACATATATAATCTCTAAATTTTATCTTAACTAATTTGTGAATTTGATTCGTTTATGCATTTAGGTTATGTGTGGATTAAGAATTAAGAACGAGAATGAAAATTATTGGGAGAGATTTAAAATCTCTTCTCCTTATTTGAGAAGTTGAGAATTAGAGAAGAAGATAACGAAGGGACAAATTTTTAATCCCTCATTATCCTTCTCCTTACTTCATAATTTTCTTTTCATAAAAATCTTTATAAAATTCAAATATTTCAAATTAAAATATTTTAGAGGACCTATTAATACCCAAACAATGAGAATGGATATGAAGGGTACTCTTTTATATCTTGTTTGAATATTAGTAGCTTCTTCAAATTATCCAGTTTGAGATATACATTAGAATTTGAGATATACATTAGAATTAGTAGTTAGCCAACAAAAATTGATTTAGTTGGTAAGGAGTTGACTCATAACCCATAAAGTCATGAATTTTATTCCTGTTGTCGATATGAGACCCTTGTTGGTAGGTGATCTGTAGGTATCTCTATAAACATTCATAGAGCCTTAAGATATGCTCTGATTTTGATGAACTTCCGGAATTCATCTTAGCTAAACGTTCTGTAACCAAAAAATAAAAAAAAGAATTGGTGAAGAAGAGAGGGGGATAAGGCATTAACACTACTAAAAAAGCGGCCTCTAGGGACGGTTTGTTCCCTACGGTTAACACAACCGTCGGCAGATGTGCGGCATTCATCAGTTTGCACACGGTCATATGAAGCGTCGCCCTAAGGAATTCGAAGCGTCGGCAAGAGTTGAAAGACCGCGAAATTTGTTTCCCTCCTCCCTAAATTTCATTCAGCGCCTTTCTCCCTAAATTTCATTCAGCGCCTTTTTCCCTTCAATCATATTCATTCCGTCGAAGCCTTCAATCATATTCATTCTGTCGAAGCCTTTATCCCTAAATCGACCACGAATCAGTTTTTCCCTTCCGTCGAAGCCTTCAATCGACCCTAAATCAGTTTTGGTTCGCGTCAATCGAAGCCTCCGACGAATCTTTTGGTCCCTGCCCTTCCGTCGAAGCCTTTGACGAACGAAATCACGACGCTGAAATCTCAAACGACGTTGTGCTCTGTACGAAAATCACGACGAAGATGACGAACGAAGTTGCTCTACTCCTTATCTCGGTGTTGCTTTGCTGAACGGTGAGCACTTCATTAAATATTTGGAGGACGTGGGTTCTCCTCTGTCAAAGACTCCTCGGTCAAAGACTCCTCGGTTCGTGCATTTCTCCCTCTTTGCCCTCTTGGTCCAATGCTGTTAAATCTTTAATTCTTGCTAATTTGGGGGCTGATTGAGTGGCACATAATGATGATGCTTGGTAGTTTTATCATTCTAAAACAATGGTTTGATGTTTCAATTCCCTTCTAAGATTTTCTTAGACCTGATACCATTTAGAGCCTTTTTAAAATTCTAATGTTTTGAAGTTAAACCTTCCTGTTTCTTGAATCCAATGGTATAATTGATTTATTTGGTAGTATTAATGTGTTTAATATCATTAGTTTTGGAGGGGTGGAAGAAATAGAATTGAACTGTGTAGTCGGTGGTTGTGATTCACCATTTTTCTCTCACTTTATCTTTGACGATGGATGCCATTATGAGGAGTGGTGAAAGATGATATCAAGAAACAACAACAAAAAAGGGGGGGTTGAACCCACGTGCATTTAGATTTAGTGACATGATGTGAGCACTAAATTTGGCATTTGTCATTTGCTGCATGCCTGCGTTTCAATTGATTCTGAGATCACAATGCAATAGATCACTGAGAATTCTAGTGGAGTGCCATGTGATGTGACTTCGTTGAATATTTGTGTGTTCTTTGATATATTATGGTCATTGATCTCCCTTGGATGCATCTTTGTCATGTTAGTAGTCAGGGGAGTGCTCTAGAAGATAATATGACAGTGTTTTGGTTTCATGTTATTTTCCTGGTTTTTACTTCTCAAATCCATAGTCTGGAGTCTTGACTCTCCATGTGTCATTCCTTCGCCCCTAATTTTGTATGATCCTGCATTCCAGCCCTAATCTTAAACACTGTCATAGTCTGGATTTATGCAAGATATTGGTTTTTCTTGGGATTTTTATTTGGGTACCTCTGTTGCAATAGTTCAATTGTACTCCCTTTGCTACATGATAATCTTAAAATGTGAAGCGAATGATGATTGGTTGTTTCGGGTAATGCTGTTAAATTTCTTGGTGATTGGCTCTTTCTTTTGGCTAGTATGTAAACTAGTTCTGCTTGGTTTGGAACATTTTTGAATGATGGTTTTGTGAGATTGTTAGTGAAAGAAGTGAGTGGATTGTTGAAATGGTAATTATTGGTACAAGACACGTGATTGGATTTTTTTCTACTTGGAATCATACAATCTCAACCATCGTATACTCCTACAGTTTCATCAAATGATGCACTTGGTCAAGTTCTTGGAAAAGAACATTCTGGAAGAGTGCGTGGTTTGGGAACGGGGCCATGTCCCTCAAAAGTTTTCCGTTTCCATAACTCAAGTTTTGGTATTGGTGAAACTTCAAATAATGCTTCTATGAGATCTGAGTTAGCTTCAATGCAACAAAAGCTTGAAATATTAGAAGCTGAGAGAGCTCGTGAACAAGCTGAGAGAGCTCTTGAGCAAGCTGAGAGAGCTCGTGAGCAAGCTGAGAGAGAAGCTGAGAAAGCTCGTGAGCAAGCTGAGAGAGCTCGTGAGCAAATTGAAAGAGCTCGTGAGCAAGCTCGAACAGATGGCATACTTAAGTATCTAGTTGAGCATATTGGACTTAAGATTCCTTCCTCGCTTCTTGGTCTAGTAAGTATTTATCTTTTCAATGATTGATATGCTATAGTAATTATATATATATATATATATTTATGTATTCTTACAATTTTTCAACTTTTTTTACAGCCACCTGATGTAAGCAGCACAGAAGCATCACCAAGAGAAAATAGACCATCATCTGGAGCTAGTCATGACCCGTCACCACTGTGAACATATAATATTTTGAAATCACTTTGATATTTAATTGTTAGGATGATTATGCATATATACGTTTTTGATGTTGTTAGGATGACGCTTTGCCATATATATGTTATGACTTTTGTGATGTTTTAATTTTAATAACATAAATTTAGTATTTTATGAAATTTTAAAGATTGTTGTCAATTTATCTTTTGTAATGTTGATTTTAATTTAAAATTAATTTTAGGTTAATTTTAATTTTATTGGATTTTATAAAAAAAAATGAAGAATATTTCTAGCGACGGTTATAAGCGTCGCTAGATATGACTGAGGAGAGCGAAATCTGTCTTGTTTTAGCGACGGTTATAAGCGTCGCTAGATATGGTTGGGGAGACAAAATCCGATTTGTTTTAACGACGGTTATAAGCGTCGCTAGATGGCGACGGTTATAAGCGTCAAAAACTTGTTGGGTTATTTCTTTTTAAAGCAAGTTTTAAATTTATAAGCCCAAGTGCAAGCGTACACTACCGAAGTAACATAAAAACTTAAGCACCGGGTATCGTCCCACCGAGATCTTACTTGCGAATTCACTCTAAACACAGGCTATAGCGATTCATTTAATCTAAGCAACCAAATTCCGATAAAAGATTCAACTGAATAAAACTAAATTGCAATAAACAGGTTCCAAATTGAACACCGAAAGAACTTCCTAGAATTCAAGTGTAAAAGACTTCCCTAGGATTATCCCTTCTTAGCAATTTCACTTAACTAATTAACTACTCTGAATATGGACTTACGATAATGGCAAAGCTAACCCTGAACTCTTAATTACCTATAATTACCTTTCAGTCAATTATAAGCCTCTTGAATCTAATTAACTCACCTATATTTCTATGGTGAACCAACTATATCAATGCATTAAGTTCAAGTTCAATTGGGTTCCCCTAGGCTAATAGGTATATGCCTATCCTATTAACAAATTCCATTAGAAAATGAAATCTAGAGGCAATCAATGCAAGACCTAGCTTCAATTAATCTCTTTCAAGCATAAATCAAAGCAATTCATAAGAATCCCCAACATTGGTGGCCACACAAAGAAGGAGAAAACATAATACTCATTAATTGAACTTTAACATCAAAAACATCCATAATCAAAGTAAACAATTAGTTAATCTACATTGCTAAGAAGTTCTAATCCTAGAGAATATGAAAACTAGCCTAACATTCTCACAAAAACGAAATCAACAACCATATTGAATCAAAGAAGAAGAAAAGAGAAGAAAAGAGGAAGAACCCTAAGAGTGAAACCCCCAATCTTCACTTTCTCCACCCAAATCCACCAAAATTGATGATATCAAGTGAGAATCGAAGCTCCCCAAGCAATTTCGCACCTCCCTTGAGCTCTAGGGTTCGTCCCTTGTGTCTCCTTTAGTCCCCCTTCGAAGAATCCACAAATCTGTCCCAAAAAATCGCTAAAAGCTGTCGCGACTCGCCTAGGCGAGCTGCACCTCGCCTAGGCGAGATGTCTTCATTAATCCTAGCTGGCACAGGACAGGGCGCCTAGGCGCTCAAATGGGCGCCTAGGCGAGGAGGATTTTTCAGCATCACTAAAATCTTCGTTTTGACCCCGATTCGCTTCATACGGAGAACCCCGGACCTCTCAACATCTTCTAGGCATTTTAAGCTTCAATTCAAGGTCCTGAAACATTAAAAACTCAATAAATTTGGTGCCCGAAATCGTTGGTTAACTTGGAAAATATAAAACGAAACTAAGCCAAACTAAACTTAAAACTAAAAAATAAACATCAATAACTAATAAAACACTAAAAACTCACTTAATAAGCTTCATTAATAAATAAAACATGGATAAAAGCCCCGAAATGACTTGAGATTATGACCAAATAACTCTAAATTATTAGAGTTATCACACCCCCAAACTTGAACTTTTGCTCGTCCCCGAGCAAAGCTCCAAACAAAGAACAAAAACATAAATAAATAAAAATAAACGGAGAAAGAAGAAACACAACACAAGAACACCCATGGTGGCAGCCCAAGCAACATCAGATCGAATACAAGACTGTTTATCAGCACATTCCGTTACCTTTCTAACAACAGTCAGACAAATTAAGCATAAGGTAATTTCAAAGCAAATTCCAAGTGTGTGTGTGATTGGCTTTCTCAACTCCACCTAAGTTCATCCAAAACTGTCAACACATCAACTTATTTCACTGGCCACTAATTTTATTCACCGAGTAATTAAGTTCTTCATAACAAGACCAAAGACCCATAAAGAGAAAAACAATTGACTTGCAACTAAACTCACTTAGATAAAAAAAATTAAACAAACCCCCAAACTTAGACTTTTTAGTCTCTTCATTATGCTTGTTTCTTTTTTTTTTTCAGGGGATGATAATAATTCTTCCTTGAAATGTCACTCACCTTTTGACGCGAATGACCACATTTGCGATGCAGGCACCCGGTTACTCAGCAAATCACTTATTCAAGGTGCTTTGCACACTCATGCCTTTAGTCACCGTTTGACGCAAGAATAAACATGGGGCTCATGAATACACCTGGTTACTAAGCAACCCAAAGCAGCGGAGTGTTTTATTATCACAAACTTATTTCACTTATTTAATTTTTTTTTTATTTTGAAGTTAGTTAGCAAAGCCAAGACTCTCACTCTCTACGGCCTAAAATCTTGTTTTCAAGAAGTCAATTACTCAATAAATAAACTAGTTTTCCAGCACAATAACCTAACATATCAACATTCTTGAATTACACTTAAGAAAAACTGATAAGCCAACTGTGCAAAAAGTTTTGAAATAAGACTTGAAATAAACCTTATTTTTAATTTCTAACCATCACTATTAGATAAAGTTCAGTGCAAAAATAAACAACCAGCATTACGAAAAATCATCATTAATACCTAAGCTGCACACCACACAAACAACACAAAAGACAAGAAAACAAAAACCCCCCAAACTTAAGCTGAACATTGTCCTCAATGTTCGACATATATCCAAAATCAACAGAAGGGGCGGGGGAAAAACAAAGAAAACAGGGCGAGACACATGTGAATAACAAGTCACATCTCAAAGACTTTACATCCAACATCATTATATTCCAAATGAAGTAACATCAAGTGAGAAACTAAACACATACAAACTCTTAAGCAGATAATCCTAAAAACAGAGAAACAGTCAGAATATATACACAGCACAGCAAGTCTGAACCAGCCAGTCAAGCAATAAACAATGGAATACAGACTGAAACAGACAAGGAAGAAATAAGTAAACATCCCTCTAATGTGTCTCTGGTGGTGGAGGGGGATCACATTGCTCCGTCCTAGCCTTTATAGAGCTGGCCAGTTGCTAAATTTGACTCTGTAAGTCCTGATGGCCTTCATGTAAGAACCAAAGGCAAGCCATAATTTCTTCATGCCGTGCAAAACTGAGTAAAGCGAACTGAGCTACTCTTCATGTGCTTCAGCTTCTAACATGTTAGAAAGCAAGGGAAACCTGCTAAAACACAAACAGACAAACTAAAATTACTCAAAAATACTAAAAACAACAAAAAGAAAATAACAAAAGAGAAAGGTATAGAGAGAAGAAGGCTCTAAACGCCCTCCGAGAGATGCTCGTTTATAGTCCTGAGCTTGACTCTTCATGCCCAACTCATGGAGGCTCAAACGGGTGGATTGCAGATGACGAGCTAGTGAAGTTTTGCATGCTTTGAACAGTGTCACTGCATCCCCCAAACTTATCTTCAACTATGGGTGACTTCATCTCTTGTCTTGCTTTCCACGGAGGTTTATATTTTTCTTTATCTTTCTTCTTCTTAACACCTCCTTTATCAATTGTTATGCCCACAGCTGGCTCATCCTCAATGACTGCACTTTGATCCTCATCATTGGTTATTTTATGCCCACAACAAGGTGGGCTTATATCTTTCAAATCAACCACAGACCATTTCTGAGTGCTTTGTGACTTTCTCAATATCCTCAAAAGTCGACTTTCTTGTGATTCAGACAAAGAAGCAGATATGATAATCGGAGAGGTTTCATCTTCTCCCAAATAAGCATATTTAAGATGAGAAGGAAGCGGCTTCAATCTCAATTGAGATGGTTCCCCAATTGGTGTTTCTGCTTGAACCTTAGGGGCTGAATTAACAGTGTTGTCCTGCTCTTTGTGCTTCACATCACCTCTGTCTATACCAGCAGATATGTCTTTATGTTGAGAACTCAGGAACTGTTCTTTGGCTTTAGCCTCAATGGCGTCTCCCTCAGAATCAATTCGAAAGCAATCTTCTGAATTGTCATCAAAGAATTTTATGGGCTGGAGGACATTGATTTTGACCTCTTG
>QANZ01036882.1:0-49973 GCA_003254925.1 Chamaecrista fasciculata | reverse complement strand
GGAGGAGGAGGAGTTTCTATGGGAACTTGTTGAAATTGAGGCCTCTGTGGAGCATTAAATCCTTGAGGGTGATTTGGCCTTTGTATTGGAGCTGAAGAAGAAGAAGAACCAAATGAATTGTTACCCCAAGAAAAGTTATGATGGTTCTGCCATCCAAGATTAATTGTGTTCAAGTGGGGGTTGTTTTGATTCTTGTCAACATTACCCAAGTAATTCACAGACTCAACAATATTCGGGCAATTATCAGTGTAATGGTCACCACCCCCACATACACCACAATACTCATAAGACTGAACTGCTTGCACAGGTTGCGGTGCTTGTTGCTGCATCATACATCTATCAAACTTCTTGGAAAGTGTAGCCACTTGTGCTCGCAGAGCAGAAATCTCAGAAATCTCATGAATCCCAGCCTTTTTATCTTGAGTCACTCTTTCTTGTTCCAACTCAACAACACCAGTAGCCATCCATTCTAGCAACTCATAAGCCTCATCAGCACCTTTAATAGCAAACTTGCCACCTGCTGCAGCATTAATAGATATCTTTGTTGACCGAGTCAAACCATTGAAGAATGTATGAACTTCTAACCATTTTGGCAACCCATGATGTGGACACCGTCTCAACAAATCACCAAATCTCTCCCAAGCTGTATCTAATGGCTCATCATCATGCTGCTTAAAAGAAGTGATGTCATTTCTCAACTGTGCTATCTTTGCTGGAGGGAAGTACTTAGATAAGAACTTTTGAGCCAAATCTTCCCAAGTGGAGATAGAACCAGCTGCCAAAGAGTTTAACCAATTCTTGGCCTTACCATTCAGAGAAAATGGAAAAAGCCTAAACCTTATAGCATCCTCAGACACACCATTCTGCTTAAAAGTGTCGCACATTTCCTCAAAATTCATAATGTGGTCATTCGGATCCTCATGTGCCAAACCCCCAAACTGAACATTATTCTGAATCAACTGAATAGTGGCGGGCTTGATCTCAAAGTTGTTTGCCGCAACTGTTGGCCTTTTGATGCTTCTGTGCAAAGCACCTAAGGATGGTGTAGTATACTCCTGAAGTGGACGGCGATCTGGATTTTGATCTGCATCTGCCATATTTTCCACTAAATTCAACTCAATCCCAGTCGGATAATTAGCAACTCTAACCCCAGGAACTGGTGTTAACAATTCAGGATTCTCAGGTGAAGAACAACTCTCTGCTTGAATTTTTAAAGGTTGGGTAGCAACAGCTTTACCCTTACCTCGTCTAGGCATAAACAAAAGTTTTCACCTGCAATAGAAATACAATCCAGCCAAATTCCCAGAACAGTCCTAATATCCACAACTAGGAAAGCGGTAAAGAAAGTAAACAAATAAAAAGCTTAGTCTCAAACTACTAACTAGTCACCTATGTTAAAACAAATTCACAAGCTAAAATCCCGGGCCAACGGCGCCAAAAACTTGTTGGGTTATTTCTTTTTAAAGCAAGTTTTAAATTTATAAGCCCAAGTGCAAGCGTACACTACCGAAGTAGCATAAAAACTTAAGCACCGGGTATCGTCCCACCGAGATCTTACTTGCGAATTCACTCTAAACACAGGCTATAGCGATTCATTTAATCTAAGCAACCAAATTCCGATAAAAGATTCAACTGAATAAAACTAAATTGCAATAAACAGGTTCCAAATTGAACACCGAAAGAACTTCCTAGAATTCAAGTGTAAAAGACTTCCCTAGGATTATCCCTTCTTAGCAATTTCACTTAACTAATTAACTACTCTGAATATGGACTTACGATAATGGCAAAGCTAACCCTGAACTCTTAATTACCTATAATTACCTTTCAGTCAATTATAAGCCTCTTGAATCTAATTAACTCACCTATATTTCTATGGTGAACCAACTATATCAATGCATTAAGTTCAAGTTCAATTGGGTTCCCCTAGGCTAATAGGTATATGCCTATCCTATTAACAAATTCCATTAGAAAATGAAATCTAGAGGCAATCAATGCAAGACCTAGCTTCAATTAATCTCTTTCAAGCATAAATCAAAGCAATTCATAAGAATCCCCAACATTGGTGGCCACACAAAGAAGGAGAAAACATAATACTCATTAATTGAACTTTAACATCAACAACATCCATAATCAAAGTAAACAATTAGTTAATCTACATTGCTAAGAAGTTCTAATCCTAGAGAACTATAAAGTTTAGCCTAACATCCCAAAACAAGAGAAATCAACAATCATGATGAAACAAAGAAGAAGAGAATAGAAGAAAAGAGAAGAAACCCTAAGAGAGAATCTCCAAATCTTCACTTTCTCCACCTAAATCCACCAAAATCGTGCTTCCCAAGCGAGAATCCAAGCTTGCCCAGCAATTTCGCCCTCCACTTTCGCTCTAGGGTTCGTCCCTTGTGTCTATTTTAGTCCCCCTTCGAAGAATGATCAGATCTGCCCCAAAAAATCGCTAAAATCTGTCGCGACTCGCCTAGGCGAGCTGCACCTCGCCTAGGCGAGATGTCTTCATTAATCCTAGCTGGCACAGGACAGGGCGCCTAGGCGCTCAAATGGGCGCCTAGGCGAGGAGGATTTTTCAGCATCACTAAAATCTTCGTTTTGACCCCGATTCGCTTCGTACGGAGAACCCCGGACCTCTCAACATCTTCTAGGCATTTTAAGCTTCAATTCAAGGTCCTGAAACATTAAAAACTCAATAAATTTGGTGCCCGAAATCGTTGGTTAACTTGGAAAATATAAAACGAAAATAAGTCAAACTAAACTTAAAACTAAAAAATAAACATCAATAACTAATAAAACACTAAAAACTCACTTAATAAGCTTCATTAATAAATAAAAAATGGATAAAAGCCCCGAAATGACTTGAGATTATGACCAAATAACTCTAAATTATTAGAGTTATCAGTCGCTAAATCAAGTAGGGAGATCGGAACTTACCTTGCTTTAGCGGCGCTTATAACCGTCGCCATCTAGCGACGCTTATAACCGTCGCCAAATAACTTTAGGGAGAGCGAATTTGGCTGAGTTTAGCGACGGTCACAACCGTCGCTAAGATTTATCTAGCGACGGTTATCCCTACGGTTGATAAAACCGTCGCTAAAAGGCTCCCGACGTTGTGTTTAACGACGGTTTCAGCAACCGTCGCTAGATCTCTGCCGACGGTCAAAACCGTCGCTAAACCCGACTCTAAACCGTCGCTAAATTCCGGTTTTTTTGTAGCGTAAAAGTCAATTCCTCGTTGTCTCTCCCTCTAATTTATAATTTTTCAAATAAAAAGAGAATATCTCAATCATACTTTTGCACTTGATATGAGTTGGTGCAAGGTTGTCAAACTCGAGAGTTTAACCAAACTCGTGGAGGGGGGGGGGTAAACTCGGATCGTAAACTCGCCGAGTTTACCTACGTATGCAGAATAAAATTTACACATATATATCATTTTCTTTAAGTGTAAAATTAAATCAAAATACATTCATAAATCATATTACATACTCATCCCCTAGTCACAAACTCACATTCATCCATTCATAAATCATACATTAACATATTCACATTAACATACCCAAACTCACATTCATACATTCAGACATTCACAAACTCACAGCCGATGAAATAACGAAGATAGATTAGGTTTATATTGACACATACTATACCCAGCGGCAGCGAGCAGCGACAGCAGCAGGGGAAGGCGTCGACGGCGTCGTCGGAAGGCGTCGACGGTGCGGCGAGTTGCAGAAGGCAGAGCAACTCGAAGAAGGGAGAAAATTTTGAAGGCAAGTCGCAAGAGGCAGAGCAAGTCGCAAGAGGCAGAAAAATTTGGGAAATTGTCGAAGATAGATTAGGTTTAGGGTAATTTTAAGTGTGGGCCGGTTTTTTTATGCTTGGGTTGGTTTTTTTTGCTGAATGTGTTGGTTTTATTTGACAAAAACCCGAAAAAAAAAATAAGGGAGTGAACTCGCCGAGTTTACTGCAAACTCGCGAGTTTACCGAGTTTACGAGTTAAAACTCAAGTTTGCTCCGAGTTCACCTCAGGTCCGAGTTTGAGCCGAGTTTACACGATTTTAGGGGGTAAACTCGGCGAGTTTACGAGTTAAAACTCGAGTTTGACAACAATGAGTTGCTGCAAGTATGCAACCATGTTCTATTCAAATATATATATATATTTATATAAACAGAGGGATATGGGATTGAGAGAAATCATACTCGTTTATTATTTTAGACTGAAAGTTATTATTTTTGTTTGTCATTGGGCAGAAAATGTGGTTTTGTATTTATATCCTGTATAATGGGTTAGTTGTACATGCTGTTGAGTTTTTAACTGCAGGGAGTAGAGGTTCTGTTATTGGGAGAAGCAAGATTTATAACAATTGCATATTACTTTAGAAATAGAAATTGCATATTACTTTAAGAGCAGAGGAAAGTCAATTTAGCTCAATGAGAGGAACAAGTGATTAAGAATTCGATAGGCTGCTACTTGCTCATTAGATAATTTATCAAACTTGAACAGTTAAATAGTAGCTATATTTTAATTTAATAGAAAAAGTACTTTTTGGTAATTCAAAGTATGAGATTAGTTTCAGTTATACCTCTAAATTTTTTTTTGGTCAACTGTACTTCTAATATTTCATATTTGAGTCAATTATACTCTCAAATTGGAAGTGTACAATTGGCTCAAAAGAATTTTAAGAATACAATCAAAATTGACCTCATACTTTAGGCTACTAAAAATACTTTTGCCTTTGTTTAATTATTAACTAGTGAATATGGAAAGCTTTTTCAATTTTCATGTTTTGATATAATATGGAATTGTATTGTCTCTTGTATATATGTTGTAGTGACAATCATCCCCTCTTTCACAAGGCTTCTCTTACGGAGGTTCTAAAGTTGATTGAAGACATTTTGCCTAAAGTTTTTCTCTTCCATGGACTCTAGTTTTGTTGTGTAGCTGGGAAGTAGTTTTGTTGTGTAGCTGGGAAGCAAGTGTGTAAAAAAGTATAAGTTGATATGGATAAGTCAACTTGAATTTGTACTCATGAAGTGAAATATTCTTTTATAATGTAATAATTGACTCTTATTACTTTATGATAAATAAATTTGAAGTTTGGTAATGTAATTTTTGTTATTGTGATTTAATAATATAGAAATTGATTTTGTTATCACTTTATTCAAAGCCAATTTTTATTTTTGAAACACATTTTGTGTATTTTTAACAAATATAAGTTGTCACAAATTTGATATATATGGAAAGTTATTTCTTTTTATAGCAGTTTTTTTCTAGCCATTTTGTAACAGTACTTAAAGTGTCACAAAAAAGTAAGATAGGGCAGCAGTTAATTTTATTCTATTACAATAATATTTTTTTTTGCTGCGATATTATATTTCTAGTAGCGATGATTGAATTTATAGTAGCAATTTTTATGCTTGTTACTATAAAATACTAACAGTTCATACATACATTAGTATAACATTATAACCACTTAAAGTGGCTATGATATAACAACAATGAAGTATTTTTTTCTAAAACAAACAACCATGCAGCATTGAATAATAACATTTATCTTCAAGGTTCTAAAAATCATATCGGCTGTTAAATCGACTTATATTAGTTTAAGGTTCACTAATTCATCTAAAGTTAAATAGTGGTCAAATTAGTAATAATTAAATATATATATATATTATTTTTATATAATAAAAAAGTCATATACTACAAATAAAATATATTAATTAATTAATATTTATAATTCAACTTACTTTGAACAACACTAAATTATATGTATGTTAAAATACAAAAAACTATCCCCGTTTAAAAAATTGAGGGCCCTTAACTTTGAAAATCAAATAAAAAGCCTCTTTAATTTTTAAATTGTGTTTTTTCCACCAAATTTTTTTTTTTAAATTGTGTACAATATTTATACAACGTTTGTATACCCCGGTCCCCGTTAATTGCGCTAACATGGGCAAATACTTGAGTAAAGAATAAAGATTTTATGCTTTATTTTTTTTTTCCTCTTTGAAATTCAGCATATTTCTTTATTCATGTTATGACTTTGAATTGTATGTCTCAACTCTCAAATATATATGACTTAAGAAAAGAGCCTTAAAATGAAACGGAAAAACTGATATCTTGGTCCCTATAGTTAACATAAAATTTTAATTTATAGCCCTTATAGTTTTATTTTCTGAAAATTATTCTTGATACTTTGGTCTTTAATGCTTAATTACCTTATAGAACTTTATTTAGACATCATATGGACGAATCGAATTGAGACTTGGTTCAATATAAATACGAGTTTAAACATTTTTACTAGATTTATGTTATGAAGCGAAAATTCATTATTTTGAAAATTTAATCTTCATATCTTAATCAATTTTCTAAACAAATAATTATATTACAAATTTAAGTTTTAAGGACAAAACTTGAACATTTGTAAAGTATTAAGACTACATTTAAAAGAAAAAAAAATGTAGAAAATAAAATTAAAAACTTGAGTAAATTATATTGTAGGGACTAAATAATTATCTACCTCAAATGAAAAAAGAAAAAGATGCACCATACCTTCACGGAGACGTTATATGTATTAGCTGTGAGTTATGAAAAAGGTCCACTATGACAACTTATTAGACTCTAAATTAAAGACTTTCTTGAGTCAATTTGTTTTCTTTCCCATCTAAATTGCAAATCTCGCCTATGATCACATTACCCATCTCGCACTCTTACATGAATCATCTCTTGCATTAATTAACACTACAGAAATTATATTAAAAAAAATGTACTCCTCCTATATTCTATAAATACCAATAATGTTCTATGATCACTTACAAGAAAATAAAAAACAAGAATGCTGAAAATTTTCCTTCACTATTGATCACACACTATTTTGTTATTATATAACTAAGGCATTAGCAATGATGAACACCTGTTTGCTCAAATTGCTACTGATGCTATTGTTTTTCTTTCATACGGGTGATGTTGAAGGCACAGAGTGCAATAGAAGTGAGAGAGAAGCACTCCTCAAGCTCACAGAAAACTTCATTGATGACAACTATGGCTTTCTCTCTAGCTGGCAAAGTGGAGGCACAGATTGTTGCAAATGGAGAGGAGTTCAATGCAACAATGAAACTGGTCATATACAAAGCCTTGATCTTCATGGAACTACCAGTTCTCAAGGTATTGATAATTCTTTGATTGTGTTGCAAGACTTGGTCTATTTGAATCTTAGCCATAACCACTTTGATGGGTTTCTAATCCCAGAATTCTTAGGTTCCCTTGGGAACTTAAGATACTTTGACTTGTCAAACTCTGGTTTTTATGGAGAAATCCCTCATCAACTTGGGAATCTTTTACACCTTGAGCTTCTTGATTTATCCCAAAATTACCTTTATGGTGACATCCCTCATCAGCTTGGGAACCTCAATAGGTTGCAATCTCTTTCCCTTGGCTTCAATAATGGTCTTAAAATAGACAATGTTCATGAATGGCTCTTTAATTTGTCTTCTTTAACTCATCTTGACTTGAGCCAAAATCCTTTCCACTCTTCTAGCCATTTGCTTCTTCAAGTGACTTTTCTCGATCTCCCTAACTTAAGAGAGCTCTTGCTAAGTGGTACTAATCTTTCAGATTCAAATCTTGTTTTACCTCATCCTCCTCCTCCTTCCCATTTCAGCAATTCTTCGTCTCTTTCCATTCTTGATCTTTCTTTCAACATGTTGATCTCATCACCAACATTATTCCAATATGTGTCTAGGTTTGCCTCAAATCTTCATGAGCTTTACCTTGAATATAACCACTTAAAAGGTGTCAATCCTGATGATTTTGGCAGCACAATGAACTCCCTGAGAATTCTCAATCTTTCTGGTAATAAATTAGGCGGCAAGATTCCAGGTTCCTTGGGCAGCATATGCACATTGCAGGCATTATACCTTAAAGATAACTCCTTAAGTGGAGAACTTTCAGGGTTTTTTGGTAACTCTTCCAAGTGCAATAATAGTCATAATGCATTGAAGATTTTGGATTTATCAGGAAATCTTTTAACAGGGGTTTTGCCTGATCTTTCTTCTTTTTCATCATTGGAAGTGTTTTCACTTAGCCATAATCAATTAAATGGAAGCATACCCAAAAGCATGAGATTTCTATCTAATCTAAGGGTTTTGGACCTCTCATTCAATTCTTTTGAAGGTGTGATCACTGAAACCCACATGGGTAACCTCTCCAAATTGACGATCATACAATTGTCACATAATTCCTTTATTACCCTAAACTTCAATAATAATTGGGTTGCTCCTTTCCAATTAAAGGAATTCTCAATTTCATCCTGCAAATGTCCTAAATTTCCCATTTGGATTCAAACTCAGAGGAATTTGCATCATCTTGACATTTCCAACGCTAGCATATCAGATGCTATACCAAGGGGATTTTGGAGCTTAGCTTCAGAATTGGAGTACTTAAATGTTTCTAGAAACAACCTAACGGGTCCAATCCCAAGGCTCACATTGTATCTCACCAATTATTCAGTCATTGATTTGTCTTCGAATCAACTTGAAGGTTCCATCCCTCCATTTCTTCTAAAAGCATCAGAGTTACACCTCTCTGAGAACAAGTTTTCAGATCTTGTTCCTTTTCTATGTGGCAACAATATAACAGCTGAAAGCTTGAAGATTTTGGATCTTTCAAAAAATCATTTTTCTGGGAAGCTTCCAGATTGTTGGAATCATTTGACTTCGATGGTTGTTCTCGACTTGGGTGATAACAAGTTTTCAGGAACAATTCCTGCTTCAATGGGGAAATTAAAGAACTTGGTGATATTGGCCTTGAGGAAAAATAACTTCATTGGGGAGCTTCCTTCCTCCTTCAAGAACTTAACCAAGTTAAGAGTGCTAGATGTGGGGGAAAATCAAATATCCGGGTCAATACCTTCATGGATAGGAGGAAGCATAAAGAGACTGGCGATTTTGAGCTTGAGATCCAATCAGCTCAATGGAACAATTCCTTTACAGCTTTGTTACTTAGTGCAAATTGATGTCTTGGACCTCTCAATGAATCACATAGCTGGAGAAATTCCAAAGTGTCTAAAGAATTTCACAAAGTTGGCTCTTCATAGTCAAAAAAGAAGTGAACATATTCATCCATGGTTTGGAAATGAAGGTGAAGGTACCAACAAACTTATTGCAATGTGGAAAGGTGGTGAAAGAGAGTTCATAAACCCAGACTTCATGTTCAGGAGCATAGATCTTTCAAGCAATCACTTAAGAGGAGAAATGCCAAAGGACATTGGGTTTTTACAAGGGTTGGTGTCGTTGAATCTCTCAAGAAACAATCTAATTGGAGAAATCATTTCTGGGATTGGGAATTTGACATCTTTGGAGTCTCTTGATTTGTCAAGAAACTATTTTTCTGGGAAAATTCCTTCTGGTCTTACCCTTATCAATTTTCTTTCAGTCTTGGACTTGTCATTCAATAATCTCTCAGGAAGAATCCCAACTGGCTCACAGATAGAAACCTTTGATGCCTCCAAATTTGAAGGAAATGTTGATCTATGTGGGGAACCACTTAAGAAAACCTGTCCATGCGAACAAGCAAGTTACCAACCTCAGGAAGATCATGAGAATAATTCAGAGTTCTTTGAAGCATTTTACATGAGTATGGGAATAGGATTTGCCATTGGATTTTGGGTTTTCTTGGGTCCCATACTGCTCAGTCGTTCATGGAGATCTACTTATTTAAGATTCTTGAACAATCTTGCAGACAGGGAAGCTTTGATGGGTTGATAAATGAGGCTATCATTTGATCTTTGAAATATGTAGGTTGATGAAATATGTATTTTAATCTTTGAATTTTTCAACATCATTTGATCTGGTTTTGAGTGTTATGAATGGTTTTTTTTATTATTTGTCTAAGTAATGTGATCAATGTAAATTGAAATGAGGATATTATGGTTGGAATATTATTATCTAAAGAGTACAGTTGTTATGTGTTAAATATATGAACTGCGTACTAGTTGAAAGTTGTATTAATAATAGAAACTAGAACTCTATGTATTATAATAAGTTTCTCTTTGAGTTACTCGTTTGCTAGTGACTCTAATTAGGTAAAGAAAGAACTTATTAAATTTAACTTGTATTTTTAGTTTAATCGCATTGGGATTTGAAACGAGATAACATGACTATATTCAATAGTTAGAAACCAATGATATATGAAACTTTTATGAAATATTAGTGATAACCAAAAATACAGTAAGGATCAAAATAGAACTTTAGATAAATATTAGGGATCAAAATACATTTTTGATCTAAAAGATTTATATTTATTCTCTTAGAATTACTTGAGTGACAAAAAAAAAAAAAGTACAACATATATTATTGTTTGGGCAGCACGGATTTATTCTTACAAGTGTACCACTTAGCCACCAAAACAAACACTCCCAAATTGATCAAACTCAAGAGAGCCAATAGCCAAAAGAAATAATGAAGCTTCCCATAGTTCAAATTATCCGGTATCCAACCATACCCTCCATGCGCCGTCGTAACCCTCGTCACCAAACTCACCAACAAACTACTCAAATAATTCCCCAATGCCGACGTCGTCAAGCTCAACGCCGAGCAAAGACTCCTCATCCCCTCTGGCGCCTCCTCGTAGAACATCTCCAACTGCCCCACCACCGCGAACACCTCCGCGCACCCGACCACCACGTACTGCGGCACCTGCCAGAACACCGACATTCTCGATGCGTGCATCTCCACACGTTCCAGCCTCACGCGCTCTAACACACCCGCAAGGACCATCGCAAGGGCCGAGACCCCGAGGCCAATGGCAATGCGCGTGGGGCGCGTGAGGCCGTGGGGATGGCGCGTGAGACGGGAAGAGAGAGGGACGAGGAAGCGGTCGTAGAGTGGGACCCAGAGGATGACACTGAGAGTGTCAAAGAGAGAGAGGGAGGCTGCAGGGATTTGGAAGGTGGGGCCCATATGGAGGTCCATGGTGTTGGCTTGGAGGACAAAGAGAGTGCCCATTTGGGAGTAGGCGGCAGAGAAGATGATGCCGCAAGCCCATATGGGGAGTAATCGGACGATGGATTTTACTTCTTCCACTTCGCTCACGGTGCATAGTGTCCAATTGTTGTTGATTTTTGTGCCTAACTTCACTTGGTCGGGTGATGTCACCACTGCCGCCTTGTCGAACAAACTAAACATAAAAATAAGGATTTGTTTTAATACTAGGGGTTTGCGTGTTCTAATGGGCACGCCAATATGTATGTAAAATAAATAAGGAATCAAATTGTTGATTCAGTGAAAAATGAGGGACTAAATAGTAAGTTTTCTCTTATTTTAATTACATGTAATATTTTTATCTTAGTATAAATGGGAGAACAACTAGAAGGCTCCTCTCACATATAATATAGTATAGATGATACAGTTATATATTTGCTAGCTTTTATAATATTCAAATTATATGATAAATTTTATTTTAGTCTTAAAATTATTTTCTATTCTATTTTAGTCATCAAACAGACACTTTTGTTTTATTTTGTCTCCAAAATGTGATTTCATAAGCTCATTATTTTAACATGAAGAGTTGAGATTGATCATTTATCTGTTATATGTGTCATAATAAGTGAATTGATGAAGAAAAAAAAAATTTGTATTCTTAATAAAAAATTGAAGATGAATTTATGGCTAAGAATAAAAACTTGTTTTTTCAACTCGCTATATTAAGACATATGTAAGAAATATACTAATTTGAACTCGTAGGTAAACAAACAAACTCACCTAAGTTGTTCGGTATGCTGAAGCTTGCGACACCCTTTATAACTACCACCACACTCCTCATCCGATGTCGTTTCATACAACAACGACTTATCCTTCGGAACTATCACCTTAAATTTTCTAATCGTCGCAACTATAACTCTGGAAACATGAGTTATAGGACTCCCTCTAGGCCTTTGCATCCTATACAACCTCGTTCCAGCGAAGAAACTCACAACGGCCACCGCCATGGCCGCGGCTGGTATACCAAAACCCCAAGCCCAGCCCACGTTGGTTTGGACCCAAACCAGAACCGAGGCAGCCACGAGGGCTCCTATATTGATTGAGAAGTAGAACCAATTGAAGAAAGAGGTTTTGTTTTTTTTCTCTATCTTGTTAGAGTCGTCGAATTGGTCGGCCCCGAAGGACGACACACAGGGCTTGATGCCACCTGTTCCTAAAGCTATCATGTAAAGTCCTATGAAGAAGACTGTGGTTTGAAGCCCCGTGGGGTGACATGTGGTGGTGGTGCTAGTATGGTTTGTTTTTCTGTCGTCGATGATGATGTCACAGTGTGGTTTTAGGAAGTTGAGTGATGTGGAGAGTGTCAGGAGCGTCATCCCCTGCAATATGTACATATGCATGGTTAGAAATTAGACATGCATGTGTCTAATTAATTTTTGAATAATCAAAATATATTATTTAATCTTTGAATTAGTGTAATTTTCAACTATTTAGTGTCTAAGTCAAAGTTTGGAAAAAAAAAATATAAATTCAGAGACTAAATAATATAAATTTAGTACAAATTCAATAACTAAAAAGTATAAAATTAAGTCAAATTAAGAAACCAAATAATATTAGTTGAATACAAATTCAACGACAATATATAATTAATTTAAATTCCATGACTAAATAATAGACTTTTTGTAGTCTACGAACTTTCTTCTTATTATTTTAAATGAAACTTACAAAGACATATATGATTGAGAAGCAAGCAATTGTCCAATATCTTCCAAGGTATGCGTCAGCTAGAAACGCACCGAGCAATGGAGTGACATAGCATGTTCCTGACCAATTCGTCACATTGTTCACAGCTTCAACGTTTCGTTGGTTTAGTTGGAATTTCAGATAGTTTACCAAATTTGTGTTTATTCCATAATAGGCCAATCTCTCACAGCATTCGTTCCCTTCAATTTCCAAAAGAAAATTACAACAAGTTGGCGTTAATAATAAGAGAAAAACTACCATTTGGTTTCTGAATTATCTAGCTAGCTAGCTCCATTTCAATATACATATATAGTCTATGTTTCTATCTAGTAGTCATTTAACTTATTAATAAAAAGCATAATTAACATATTAAATGTTGTTAATTACATGACAAAATGAATAAACCTACCTAGAATATAGGGGCAAGCCTTCCATGTTCCTGAATGCTTCCTGAGTGCAGGATTGTTTCTGAAATCAGTGGTTCCATCTTTAGTATACTCATCATCTTCTTGCATTGCCTGCATGATGAAGTATACGGTGCTATACACTGTATATGATGAAGAAGATACACTTATATATATGTCACTCTCTTTGAAAATATATATAGGTTTGTATTTAATATAAATTAATAATTTAATTCTTGAAAGATGATAAATTTTTTAATTTAATATCTAAAAGATAAAATTATAAAATTTTGTATTTGAAATATATTCTTACAATCAATTTGGTCAATTGTTAAAAATATTAATTGATAATGTTAAGATTATGACAATAGGACGACAACGGTAACCTACAATATAGAAAGAAAAGAAGATGGAGATGGGTCTGGTAGTGCTCCTCTGACAACTAAGTCATTAAATATTTGAAAGAAAAGATGAGAAAAGATAATGTATTTCAATATAGGAAGATCAAATTAATAAGTGCTTGGGGGCTAACCCATCACTAACTAAAATTTAATACTCCCTCCGTTCCTATATATCTGATATTTAAGGTAAAAACACACAGACTAAGGAAATGATTAGCTCACCTAAAATAAGAGAAAAATGAGGTAAAAAGACTAAACTATCCCTATTAAATTACTAGGAAAATGTTTATTCATTTATGACTCTACTATATTTAATAGGGATAGAATGGTAAAAGAATATTTAATGCTCTCTTGAAGTTATAAAACAGCAGATATTTTAGAATAAAAAAAGTTCTCCAGAAAAACAGATATTCAGGAATGGAGTAATAAATATAATTCGAAGGGTATAATCAAGTATTACCTATTTATTTACCTTTAACCAAATTATATAAGGATTCTTGACTTTTGTATGGAGCATTCTTAAATCTTTGGGCCATCTGTCCCATTTTTAGAAGTGTGTGCAAGCCAGCAAAGAAATTAGTCACGGTTGTTAATGGTAAAAACTAAGTAATGCTTAGTTAAAAAAACAATTATAATACATATGATGAGATTTTAAATTTTGTAAATATTATACTTACTAGTTAATGTTAAACTATGAAACATGGACACTCATACGGACGCGTCAAATTCTTAAAATTATATGACATGGCACGACATATATTTGTATATATAAATAATTAAAAATCCATAAATTTTGATGAAAACTTTAAAAATTACAATATCTATTCATAATATAATTTATATGTGTCATGACTTTATATTGTTTGTCATATTAAAGTTACAAAAAATGTTTTGATATTCTGAAATTTATATGTGTCGTATGAGTGTTGTATATGTGTCTGGCAAGGTGACAAACCTTCAAAATGAAGTTTCAATGCTTCATAAATGTTAAAAAAAAAATTATTTCATTAAATTTAAATTAATATCTTAATTAAAAAAATACTTAAACTAATTATAATTACAATTTTTAAAAATTAAATTAATAAATTTGTTATCTTCTAGATACTACTACCTCTGTTCCAAAATACCTGCTTTTTAAGGTAAATACACACAGACCAAAGAAATGATTAATTTACTTAAAATGAAGAGAAAATAAGATTAAAAGAATAAATTGTCCTCATTAAATTATTCCTAGTTACTTTCACTAATTCAATATATTTGACTTTTAATAGGGATAGAATGGTAAAAAATAATTAATGTTCTCTTGATTTTGTAAAACATTAGATATTTTGGGACAAAAAAATCCTCCAACAAAGCAGATATTTTGGGACAGATGGAGTAATTAATTACTCTTTCTGTCCTTAAATATTTATTTTTTAAGGTAAATACGATCAATAAAATTATTAATTCACGTAAAATGAAGAGAAATATGAAATAAAAAGACTAAATTATTCCTAATTACTCCCACCATTTTAGCATCTACTAACTATTTAATAAGAATAAAAATATAAAAGAATAATTAATATTCTCTAGATTTAATAAAACATCAAATATTTTAAAATAAAAAATCTCTCTAACAAAACACTTAGGTACGGAGGAAGCAGTTGATTCTTATTGTTATAACAAAAAATTTAGGATAAAAAATTGCACATTTGTTTCATGGCACACATATCCAAATATCAAAAATTTGAATTAAATGCACGTTTCAAGTGACATCTTAGGATGAAACGAAGGTTGGTGATATCAAGAAATATGTCATATTAAATTATGATAGTGACCAATAGCAACGACCGGTTCATGTCAACTTCGCACGCTCTATTTCAAGAATGTAAACTCATATCTTTGGCACGCTTTCTTAAGATAGTTAAAGAATGACATTAAAAGGTGGTTTAGCTATTTTTTTCCATGGATCGTCCACCTGAACATCTCTCCTTATTTATTATTTGTTTTTATACTTCTTTTTTTTTTAGAAAAAAACATCTCTCCACAACATTAAAACATTTTTTGTTTTTGTTTATAATTTATTTTTTCAAAAATGTCTCTTCCATCATATTATTATTTTCATAATTTTTTCTGCTGGAAATTTATTTTTTTTGGGATCTAGTTTAATATTTTATATCTACTAATATTTGAGTTCTTATATATACTAATATTTAAACTATTGAATACTGTGAAACGAGAGGAGTGAGAGAATATTATGCAATAAAGTTTGGACTAATTAAAATTAAGAGTAAACTAGCAATTTGGTCCCTGAAAGATCATCGAGCTGACAACTTAGTCCCTGAAAGATTGAAATATACAATTTAGTCCCTGAAAGATCAAAACGGTATATTTTTTAGTCCATAAAAGATTAAAACGGTATACTATTTAGTCCATAAAAAGGACTAAATAGTATACCATTTTGATCTTTCAGGGACTAAATTATACATTTCAATCTTTTAGGGACCGAATTGTTAGCTCGGTAATCTTTTAGGGATTGAATTGTTAGTTTACTCTAAAATTAATTAACAGTAATACAAGATACTGGTTAGAGTTTTGTTAATAAATTTATGTTTTATTAATATTTTTTAATACTGATTAGAGTTTTTTAAAATTAATTTCAATTTTTTTAAAAATAACATTGAATTTTATTAGTAATTTTTTAAATGCGAATTTTTTTGTGATTGTTCTTTATATTTATTCTTTATGTTATTTATTATTATTTTTATTATAGTAATAAAAAAGCAACAAATTTGAAAATAAATAATAAAAAAAGGTTGACTACCCTACGTGTGTGTGTTAAAAAAATTATTAAAATAATAAATATGATGGGAGAGATTTTTTAAAAAGATAAATCATAAAAAGAAGCAAAAAAAATATATATTAATATTGAGGAGAGAGGTTTTTAAAAAATAGAAGTATAAAAATACAAAATAAATGAGGAGAGAGAGTTCAGGTGGACCATCCATGGAAAAAAATAACTAAACCACCTTTTAATGTCAATAAGTGATGAGAGAGAGTCAAGTGAGTAATAAAGCCAACTTAATTACTACATTAGTAAAGAACTTAAGACACGTACGCAACATGTTGAAAAGAGTATCCACGTGGTTGTTAACAAAAATAAAATGCCAAATTTTGCTTATTTTAACTTAAGTTTAAATTATAGTTTCTTCCCACAAATAATTAAAATCCATTAATAAAATATTTCTTGTTCGGCTTAATTGATAAAACACTTCAAGTTTACTCAGTTTACCATACGAAAATGATAAAGTACGAACTAAACAACAAACTAGCTCAAGGCTCAATCAACGGATAATAGCCCCAAGTGGTCTATATTTATAGCACTCGACATAACCTTAGCTTTTTTAACAATTATCACCTCTGATCGATTCATTCTCAACTTATCAACATCAAGACTATTAAAGTAAATCAATAGTGTGCACGTGCTATGTGCCTATACTTATAAGATAAACTAGAGACCACCCTACGTAACAATCATATGAAAATGACCCACATATATCCTATAAATAAGAGACCTCACCGGATAATCAGCACACACTAATCTTTACCTTATTGTTATTTTGTTGATATATTGACTTGGACATTAGAGGGGACCTAACCTCCATTTGAGTATCTTATGTGTAGGAGGTGGAGTTGGAAGCATTATCACGGCCCAATAAGAAATAAGGCTATGCTATGTTAGTATTACAAATTTCATGATTGAGAAAACTCAATCCATTAAATTCAAAGACAAGAGATTGAAGAATAAACCTCTTCAAGTAATTACTAATCTGGGCCCATGATTCCATAAAAGGGGACAAGGGGAAGAGTACTTTGGGTTCAGCCCAAAGTAAAGGCCCATATCCACTAGATAAATCATGAACGCAAATAATGGCAGCAGAGGGAATTAACTCAGTGGAAGCTCTTCTTATGCAATTTTACTATACAAAAGGTGATACTTGCAAAACTTCTCATCAAACAATTTATTCAAATAGCAATTTGTATTTCTTGCGAGAACTTTATTTAAAACAAGAAATCTTCCTTTATTTTCTGTTAAACAAATCATTTCACAAAAAAATAAAATAAAACAACAATATCAAACGGGCGGCGTTAAATCGAACCTGGATTCTTTGCAGTATTATTTTTGTACATTTTCATACAGTAAAAAAAAGAAAGAATGAGTTAGAGAGAAAAATAATAGTAAGACCTACATTTTTTTCTCTAACTCTTCAATTCTCTCTCTACACTACAAAAATTGCATACAAAAACTGCATACAGTAGAAGATCTACTTTGCATTAAATCACTATGTAGTTGTCAAACAGTGCATAGACTTTACCAAAACAAAACAAGTCAAACAGTGCATAGATGTGAATAATTGTTTGGCAATTTGAGCCTATCAGCTGGGCCTCATGACAGTAGTGGACATGACATATTTGGGCTTGCTTACATGTTGGGTTATTCCCTTGCTCTTTTCAGTTAGATGGATAACTTCTATTATTTGATTAATTGATGACATTAGTTGTATCTTTTCTAGATTGTCCAATGGTATAGACATATGGCTATGATATTCACACTTCCGCATACTTCATACATCGAGGATTGATGAAACTCACTGTTGCTAGAGCAATTCATTTTTTATCTCTTTCTCTCTCATAGTCCACTCATGAAAAAATAAAAAGAAAAAGAAAAAAAATTATCTATCACACCATTCAAAAGTTGATCCAATAGTGTAAAATAGCTAAAGCCAAGGAGTTTTCTAAAGCAAAACCCATTTACTAATTTGCTTGGACCAAAAAAAAAAAAATAGTAATTTGCTAAAACTTTTTGACACTTGCAAAATGCAACTATCTTAAATCCATTGGTGTATTTCATTTTAGTTCTTTTTTTTCAAAGTATTTCATTTTAGTTCAATAATAACTATCATAAATCCATTGGTGTCATAAAGAAGTGATTCTCATTCATTATATATCTTTTATTTTTGTACGTATACTTCATATATCAAGGATTGATGAAAAGGCCAAGGATGAATCTGAGAACTTTAATATAGAATTAAGAAGAAATTTGGAGAAAGAATTGGATGTGCTTCTTAAACAGGAGGAAATTTTGTGGCGCCAGAGATCCAGGGTGCAATGGCTCAAAGAAGGGGATAAGAATACTCGTTTTTTCACAGAAAAGCTTCTCAAAGGGCTTGACAGAATCATATTAGTAAACTTGAAGATGAAATGGGTAATTCCTTTGAGGATTGAGAAGATATTCAAGATGTGGCAGTGAACTACTTCAAGAAAACCTTTGCATCAACACCTGCTTCTCTTGAAGACATCTCGTTTGTTCTGGATAAAATCCCCTCAAAGGTGAACAGTGACATGAATGACAAGCTTATAGCTCGTTTTGTTCCTGAGGAGGTAAAGGAAGCCCTTTTTCAAATGGCTGCTACTAAAGCTCCAGGGTTGGATGGCTTTCCAGCCCTCTTTATCAAAAATATTGGAGTATTGTGGGAGAAGATATAATGAAGGCTGTGCTGGATTGTTTAAATCACAGGAAGCCCCTTGATAGCATCAATGGTACGAGAATTGTCTTGATCCCGAAAGTTAAAGGTGCGATTTCTATGGTAAATTTTCGCCCTATTAGCTTATGTAATGTGCTTTACAAAATAATAGCCAAGATTTTGGCAAATAGACTTAAATTAATCCTCCCTGACATCATCTCTAAATCTCAGAGTGCTTTTGTGCCAAATCGCCAAATTACAGATAATGTTCTTATTGCTTACGAGCTGCTACATGCTCTAAAAATAAGAGAAAGGGGGAGGAGAGTTTCTTGTCGTTGAAGCTTGATATGAGTAAGGCCTACGACCGGGTTGAGTGGCATTTCTTGGAAGCAGTGTAGCGGAAGTTGGGTTTCTGTGATGAGTGGATCAACTTGGTGATGAATTGTGTCAAATCTGTCTCCTTCAAAGTGTGCATAAATGGAGTTGACTCTAATGTGTTTGGTCGGACACCCGTCGTAAGGTGTCAAGCGAGCCAAATTTAATAATACTCGAGCCTCGCAAGTATTACTATATTTATTAGAATATAGTATAGATGCTAACCCAAGGTCGAATCTCTCGCAGAACTCAATGTGATGAGACTAAGAGAATTGTGAGGAAGGTTTTAGTTTATGATTTTGATTATAAAGTTGTCACGAATTAATATAATGAATAAAACAATACTTGAGAGAAAACCCTAGAGATGGACTATCATAGTTCGTTCAAGATAGATAACAGATAATTAATGTGCATTTACTTAACCAAGTTAAATGATGTATGTATATTAAAATACAATCAATCAAGCAATGGTGAAAGATATAAGATTAAGATAGGTAACTCAACTAATACTGGGGGAATTGAGCATTTGTCATTGCTCTTCAAGGCAATCTCTATTATTGCAGTATCGGAACAATGAACAAATATAAGCAATAAAGATCAATCCTAATTATACTTTCTAAGATAGATAGAACACTCTTAAGTAAACCAACCATGCGAATAACATGTTTAAAGAGCAACCTTTATTAATCGTAAAAGAGATAGACTCCAGGAATACCAAGTTTTATCCCTAATAAAGTACTGATCTATCAATCTAATGTATAAACAACTTCAACCATTACCATGAAGGAGTTGAGAATACCTCATAAATGCAACATCAACATCTGGAATCTAAAATGAAAACGTGGTGAACTCAAGCCACATCCTTGAGGCATTCCTCAAGTATCTACCTAATTAGTTACTCATGCTCTAGGTAGAGAACTCTATTCTATTCTAATATGTTTGCTAATGGAACTGGGCGACTTTGAGCACGGAATGACGAGCTCTATTTATAGGCACGAATAGTAGACTTGGACCGCAAGAAGTGGAACTAATTTGCCCTTGGGCCGTTGCGCGTGCCGGCGACCCAACATGGCGGGTCAGCGAAATATCCGGGATATCTCGACTGCGTCTTGATATCTTGAATCCTGGCCGTCCAAAACATATCTTTTAGCCACTAAGTTGCGTGTGCCGCGAGACTTCTCACTTGGGCCGTTGGTGCAAGTGACGACTCAGCCTAAAAATGCACTGAAGCTTACATGCTGACATCATACTCCTCTCAGATACGTGCGCCGCGGGAAGTCCTCCTTTGTGTCGACGGCTCATCCAACGGCACAAGTATTTCTTGTGCTTTTTGGTATCTTCTCGTTGATTCTAGATGTTTCTGTTGGAGATTGTGCCCTAGGGCCAATCAATTTTTGTGATAAATATGTTGTGAACATATTATTAATTTATGGAAGATAAATTAATGTGTTGTCATATTATTTGCATGTTTACTATGATAACATCCATGATTAATTATGAGATAATTAATCTAAAATTGTCCCTGGTCGATTATTTTTGTGGGAGCAAAAATGAACTAAGACCAGCATGACCTCGGTGCATGAGATGCACACACTAGATGCTGGGACGAGAGTCATGGTGCAATTACGTAAGGTGGTTACGAATTGCTGGACTGACCCGGAGAGTCCTGCATGGGTTTAGTCATCAGCTAGTCTCTCCTGCTACGCCTGTAGCGATGCCTTTGACCTGAGGTCAATGACTATTCCGGCGTTGCAGTTGTCAGTCTTTGGCTTAGTCTAACGCTGCCCGTAACAGGGTAGTTATATGGGCTTAGTATGGGTCTGGTTGATTGCATTGCTGTGGAATGTGGATTGGCCAAAATGGGATTTTGTCCGTCATTAAATGAGAGATATCTAACTGGCGCCCTCGATGAGTCTGTCCAGGAAAATGCGTGGCCACGCTGGGATTTGGGACTTACTCAAGGAATCGAGAAAGTTGAGGTTTGGATTATGGATGACATACCTGTGCCTAGTCCATGACCAAGATATCGTAGGACAATCGGATCTCTGACACGGAGGTACTGAGGTTAAGTCGTTTCCGGTTACAAACGATAACTCACGGATTTTGGGTAGTTGTGATGGCTTGCTAGAGTCCGCTCACAACTTGTAGGTCATGGGGATGCCCTACTGCCACTTCACGTGGGGCCTGCTGGGTCACACACGAGCAGGAACTGATCACCATTCGAGTGGGACACGAATTAAGGTTAATTCGTGGGTCACGCGAGTGACACGATTTAAGACACAGAGGAAATGTCTGGGACATTATGTCTTGTCTTAATTAATCTACAGATGACATATTTAGATTTGTGGGACAAATTTAAATATTAATAATTGTATATAATTAATGAGATTAATTATAGACAATTTAAATATTAGGAAAATAATTCAGATAATGTTCCTAAGAGTTAGGAAATTATTGAATTATAAAATTCCTAAATATATGAGAGAGGGTGGCGCCTCTTGGGGTATTATTTGGTTAAATAAAAATGTTTTATTTAATTCAAATAATATTTGAAATTCAAATGGAGATTTGAAATTCAAAAGATTTGGTGAGTATCTCTCAGAATCTTTGGTGAATCAAAAATAAGGAAGTTTTTGATTAATTAAATTCCAAGGATAAATTGAGGGAGGAAGGCGCCATCTTGGTGGGTCCCATTGGGAGATTTGATCTCTCAATTTGATTCTCCAAGATTGCATTTTGAATTTAAATATAATATTAGAGTAATATTATAATTATAAATTCAAGGCCTAAAATAATTATATTATCAAAATATCTTTATTTTAGGAATTATTAAATCACCAAAATCTCTCCCTATTTAAATGGGCAAGTCGACTTGCACCATAAGTGACATACACAAACCCTAGTTTTATTTTTCCTCCTAAGAGTTAGAGAGAGAAAAATTCCTTTGCACACACTAGTGAGAAAGTCCACTTTCTCTAAGAGTTAGAGAGGGATTTCGACTTTGCTCCTAAATTAGGGTTTTGAGAGAAGAATAGGCAAGAAGGAGTTCTTGTGGGGGGATTCTTCTTAGCGCCACCTCCATTGCTAATTTTCAAGAAGGAGTTCTTGAAATTCAGAGGTCTGTAGATTGGTCCCGGAATTCTTTTGGAGAAAAGAATTGGAGGCTAGCACCTCGATGATCAAGGAAACTGTTTGTGTGGATTACTGGCAGAGGGAGAACTCTGGGAGTGGACTCCGTGGAACTCGCCCGTTCAACCGATTGATTCGAAACTCTGAGGTATAACACTAACCAAAAGTTTTAAATTCTACTAGCGGATCCGTTCGGGAATCATAGGACCTAGGCGTTATTTTAATTTATTTTTTTGCTTCCGCTGCCTTAGGAGCCTAGGATTCCCAACAGTGGTATCAGAGCCAGGTTAGTTCCAGGATTTAAAACTGTATGTTTGTGCATGAGATGTATGAATTTTTGCGTTTTGNGTGGACTTCTCAAATTCGCGAACACGATAAGTCACCGATTGAAACTAGGTAAACATCCTTTTCTTATCTGGTATAAACATAGTTAGTGGATCCTGGAAGGAATCACAGAGTTAGCTTTTAGTTTTATTTGCGTTTTAGTCCAAAATTTTTATTTTCTTCCGCTGCGCTCCCTCTGTGATTTCCCAACAGTTCTAGGCCAAAATCGAAAATCCTGTATAATTATAATTAAAAGTGTTTTAATTATAATAATTATATAGGTGGCTGAAAATTATTAAAATTTGGAATTTTAAAATATTTGGAGGTCAATATTTATAAATTCTTGAATGAGATTCATGGTATTTATAATTATTGACAAAAGGCCTAATCTCAAGAAAAGGGCATGTTAAAATTGCACAGACCTAAAGTAAACACAATTTTAAAAGAGTTTTAATTTGTGTGTTTTGTTACCGTGTTTGACAATTATTATATGAAGTGTTCATATTTGTATTGTATGGTGTTGGATATGGCTCTAGGAGGTTTATTTCGGTAAATACGGCCTGCGTGTCGTCTCCCTCTACTCTGGATGTAAAATTTAAATTTCTGTTTATACCTCAATGTAACTGGGGTTTATTCACGTGTAAATTTAAATTTCTGATCTTTTTAAGGGAAAATGTGGAGGAATGCATGGCTCTCAAGAACCTTCTTATGAGTTATGAGAAAGTGTCAAGTCAGATGATAAACAGGGGGAAATGTGTCATCTTCTTTAGCCCAAATTCTGATCATAGAAAGCAAAATGAGATTAAAGGTATTTTAGGCATTGATCGGGTGGCGTTGAATGAAAAGTACTTGGGGCTGCCAACTTATGTGGGAAGGATAAAAAATAACACCTTTAAATCTATCAAAGACAGAGTTTGGAAGAAGCTCCATGAGTGGAAGGAAAAACTCCTCTCCAAAGCGGGGAAAGAAATTCTGATAAAGGCAGTTGCTCAGGCTATCCCCACCTATTCAATGTCTGGCTTCCTTCTCCCAAAGGGGTTGTGTGACGATTTGAATATGATGATGGCAAAGTTCTGGTGGGGTTCTTCGGAGGAGAAAAGAAAGATTAACTGGTTAAGTTGGCAAAAATTGTCTTGTCCAAAGAGTGGAAGAGGCTTGGGTTTTCGTGATTTGAGAGCCTTCAATAAGGCCCTCCTTGCAAAGCAGGGGTGGAGACTGATAAACCATCAAAATTCGTTAGTTGCAACGATCTTGAAGGCAAAATACTTCCCCCATTCCACGATCCTTGAAGATGTCCCTACTGGTGCAATGTCTTTTACATGGCGTAGTATTCTTGAAGGAGTAAGGTTGCTGAAAAAAGGCCTTTATCATCACATAGGCAATGGGAAGAGTACCTTCATATGGTCTGATCCTTGGATTCCCATTGAAGACAACCTGAAAATCTCTGGGCAAGACCAATTTGTTCCAAATATTAATCGTGTCTGTGATTTAATGATCCCGTGGTTGAGAATGTGGAATGAGCAGGTTATTCAGAATACTTTCTCCCCTCAGGTGGCAGCTAATATTTTAAGAATTCCTCTGAGTAACAGAGATCATGAAGACAAGTGGTGCGGGTTATTCAATAAAGATGGGTTATATTCTGTTCGATCTGGTTATAAAGTGGAGATGAGAGCAGTGTGGAGTTCGCTTGAGGATCCTGACGCAAGTCCTATTAATGCTCCTGTGAAGAGGATGTGGAAGACTTTGTGGAAAGCTAAAGTTCCAAACAAGATCAAGTTCTTTATGTGGAGAGCAGCCAAAAACATCCTTCCCACTATTGATAATCTGAATGCAAAAGGTTTGGAAATTCCTAATCTGTGTTTGTTTTGCAGGCAACATCAAGAATCTGTGTTTCATATCTTTTTGTCTTGCCCAATCACAAAATTGGTGTGGAATGAAGCTGGCGATCCAAATTGGATGCAGACAGATTTTTCTATCAATTTCTTTGACTAGTTACTTTACCTCTGTAGTGACCAAGTTGAAGAAGATTGGAGGAATATAGCAATGCTTGCAATGTATAAAATCTGGTTTATTAGAAATAACATTCGTGTAGAAAATTTTGGTTTTATGTTACAGGGCTTGTGGAGTAGTTGTGCAAAAAATTGGGAAAAGATGAAGAGCATTTTTGCATTTCCTGGGACTGATTTAGTTCTGCAGAATATCAAATGGTCAGCCCCACCTCTAGGAGTTTTCAAAGTTAATGTTGATTGTGATGTGATAGATGGAGATCAGGGAGCTGTTGCTAGCATTGTCAGGGACTCTAGAGGAGACTTTGTTGCTGCTTCTATAAAAAAAGTGTCTGCTTTTACTGCAGTTGATCATTTAGAAGCCTTAGCAGTTTTGGAAGGCTCTTTTCTTGCTCAAAAATTAAATTTGCGTGATGTTATTATAGAAAGTGATGCTAAAACTGTAATTTCCGCTGTGAACTGTAATGTTGCAGGTTTGTCCTATTTTGATATTACTATTCAGGATATCTTAGATAGGATAGGCAGTTGTGATAGCTTAGTGTTTGAGTGGATTGAAAAATGGAGCTGCTCATTATCTTGCTCAAGTTGCCAGGAATTTTGGTGATAGTCAGTTATGGGAGATGTCTCCTCCATGTTTCTTGAGTCATGTACTTGCTGTTGATTCTAGTTGAATGAAGTATTCATGTTTTCTCTAAAAAAAAAATATGAGTATATGACTTATGCTTCTAAAAACTTTATAGATGAAGCAATGTATTTTTCTTTTTGGGGCAGTGCTACAATATATTAGAGTGCCAAAATAAATTAATGTTTCATTCTATCTCTATCTTACTTCATCTGGAATAAAAAAAAGGGTTATGCTATAAAAAGCAAGATAGCTTTAGCTAATCAATTTTTAGCTATTGGATCTACCTTTTTTATCTTGAGATTTGTGCAATAATTTTTATTGTACATATCTCAAGATAAAAAGGGTAGATCCTCTGGCTTAAAACTCCTTAGTTAAAGCTATGGAGTTTCTTTATAAACTTTTCCTAAAAAAATGAGAAAAATAATAATCTATTACCATGCAAAGGGTATTCAACGATGAAAGATGTGCATTGATGCAACACTCGACTTTCTTAATCATAGCCCTTTTTTTCCTTTCTAGTTTAGCACATATTTTAATAAAAGTAATTTAGAAAAAGAAAGAAAAATAGCAAGAGGGAGGAGAGAAGGAAAAAAAATACTATCCATAATCTATAGATCTTTAATTTAGTAATATTATTCTATAAATATTCGTCATGATTGTAAGTCAATTTAGATTCTTTATAGTGCATCGTAGGTGTAGGTGTAATGCTGAGAGAAAAAAGAATAAGTAGAAAGAAAAAGTAAATTTCATTAATTAATTTTCTCTCTCTACTCTATTTCTTTCTCTCTCAGCTCTACACTCCTAAAATATTACAGATGATCCAAAGTGAGCATAGAGATTTCTCTTATTCCTTATAATTATTCTCTGAAAGAATGTTTGGTGAATTAAATAATGTTTACTTTAAATCTTATTTACTCTATCACTATACAATTGTGAATAATTTAATACTATTATTATATGATTTTATTTTATTTTAAACAACAACTGTTATTTAAAATTAAAACTCAATTTCATTATAATTTAAAATTAAATCATATAAAAAGTCACTAGCATATAATGATGTTAACTTTTATGGTTGATAGCATTAAGACTTAATCTGTAATGTTAGAGATGTAAAGTGATTAGAAAGTACTCCCTCCGTCCCTTTTTATTTGCTTCATTGCAGAACTTTTTTTGTCCCTTTTTATCTGCTTTGTTATGAAATCAAGAGGTCATCAATGAACTTTTTTACCATTTTATCCCTATTTAATATTATAGTCATAATGGACGATTTGACTTTTGGTAGAGAATTATTTTGGGGTTCTGTAGTAATCAATTGGGGTAGGTTTCATAAAAAAATTGTGAGAGTATTTAAATTAGTTGGAGGAATTTAATTTTTGAAATATGAGCATTAAATTGATGATATAATTAAGTCTAATTTAATAAGGGTAATATAGTCTTTGTATTTTAGATTTTACATTAACTTTAGTGATTTAATCATTATATTAATTTGTGTGCAACAACCTTAAAAAGCAGATAAAAAGGGACGGAGGGAGTAACAACTTTGTGCCATCAACAAACTGATCGACGTGGACCTATTTCGAACCAAGTTGACTCTAAACCTAATAATCTAATTAATACAAATACATAATTAATTGTATTTCACAATGTGTAAATTATGGGTTAATTGGTGTTTTAAATGTGAATTATATATTAATATATATTTATCTATCTGAGAGATGGATCTAGAGATAAAAGGAAGAGTAATGAAGAGAGAACAGACATAAAATGATAGAGTTGTTACTTACCCAACGTTGGTTTAATCTTTGGCTTTCCAACCAATCATGATGTGTATGTAACATTGATTCCATTATTAACATTGCCATGAAAGCCATTTCTCAACCATCTTTTATTTCATTTTCTTAGGTAATTAATTTAGTAACCATCATCCCATTCTTTTTGCCTACCCAAAAAAAAATTAGTAAGCATCAACTTCACCATCGTCTAGCTAATTATTCTTCACCCTCTCCTAATTAAATACCTCGTACATATATATATATATATATATGAGTAAACTAATAATTTGATCCCAGAAAAATTATTGAGCTGACAACTTAGTCCTTGAAACTTGAAAGAATAAAATACACATTTAGTTTCTGAAAGATCAAGACAGTATACTCTTTAGTCCTTGAAAGATTAAAACGGTACACTATTTAGTCCATAAAAGGACTAGGGTAAATTACACTTTGGTACCCTATCCTGTGGATCAATTTCACTTTGATACCCCGTTCTTTCAAAAGTGACACTTTGGTACCCTGTTCTTTGCACCGTTAACATTTTGGTACCCTGTTTTTTCAAAATTGACATTTTGGTACCTTGTTCTTTGTACCGTTAACACTTTGGTACCATAACAAAGATAGAATATGGTAACAAATCGTGAAAGAATAAGGTACCAAAGTGAAATCAGTCCATATAACAGGGTACCAAAATGTAACTGTTGAAATAACAGTGTACCAAAATGTTAACGATGCAAAGAACATGGTACCAAAGTGTCACTTTTGAAAGAACAAAGTACCAAAGTGAAATCGGTCTATAGAACACGGCACCAAAGTGTATTTTACCCAAAGGACTAATTAGTTTATATACCATTTTGAACATTCAAGGACTAAACTACGTATTTCAATCTTTCATAGACTGAGTTGTCAGCTCGGTAATCTTTTAAGGATCAAATTGTTAGTTTACTCTATATAATTGAGTTAATTAATGAGGTCAATTAATGAGAGATTTGCAAGAATATCTAGTACATTATTATTGATTAATTAATTATACAACTTTATGTGACATGTAAGAGGTTAATTGTCGGTTAATATATAGCTATAGGTACTAATAAGTCTCTTAATTTCCAAGAATGCCTAATTCACCTAACCAAGTAAAACGACGTGGTATCAATGCTAGCTTCTTCCTCTTGTGCCTATAAATCTGTGAGTTGGCTAGTCATCCATGAATGCAACTCAAAGCAACACAATAGAGAGAGATAGAGATAGAGAGAATAATATTTGTGATATTGGAGAAGAAGAAGGCACAAGACTGATCAGAAGTGAAAGTTGAAAGAGATCATATTCTTATTGATTAATATGGATTCTTCTTTTATTCCTCGATTTCTACTTCTCACTATTGTCGTTTGCATTATGCTTCCTGCTTTCGTCCACTGCAAAGTCAGGCATTACAAGTTCGATGTAAGTATATATATATTCATCACATTAGTAACATATTGAATGTATATATTTTGACATTTTGAAACTTGCTGAACAATTAATATATCTATATATATGTAGTAACATACCAAATGCATGCAAGTCTTTTCATATGTAATTTTCTGTATATAATCATTCTGTTGTAAAGGAAGGGTATGCATGATTAATTTGGGAAGAGATGTTTTATAGTTCAAGTCTATATTAATTAAGCTTTTAAAAATAAATATATAATATATTTTTGGTCCTTCAAGTTTGTATGAGTTTTTAATTTGTCATATATATGCATTCGTTTAGTCTTACTTTGGTACATTATCTATAAAAAATTAACAAAAAATTTAACTCCTAACTAAAAACATTAATTTATCTTAATTAATAGTAGATCATATATCTATTTGTTTGTTTGTTTTTAATGTGTGTCTGATATATTATTAATATTAGTAGTACTATGACATTGAAGTGTTACTCCTAACCCCGCTTTTCTTTTTATTAAATTATATTAAAATTAATAAAAGTTAAGGGGACAATTAAATCTTGATCTCAAGATAAAGGACAAAAATATACTATTCCCAAAAACAAAACAAACTTTAATAATGTGGATCAGCCTTGTACCATCATGTGTTTAATTAACCCTGTTTACTATCAAATTAGCTCCTTTCAATAATTAATTTTACAGTCTGAGATATTGGTTTGCTATCAACAATCAGATTTGAGAGATGTTAGTTAATCATATTATGGTTTCATTCAATGGCCTATATATCACAATCTTTCAGGATATCTTGTACACAAGACAATATATGGATTTTCATTGAATTCTCCACTATCTATATTAAAGAAAGAGCTATACATATATAAGAATCAAACACAAGACACATCCTAGAAGTCACAAGACACATATATACACACACAAACACATGTCAATTATTGTTATTTGTTATTCAATATCTATAAGATTATGTCAAAATGCTTAATTAATTACAAACTTGTCAATGGTTTCAGGTGGTGATGAAGAAAACCACAAGGCTATGTTCAAGCAAATCCATAGTCACTATTAATGGAAAATTCCCAGGTCCCACTCTTTACGCAAGAGAAGATGACACAGTGCTTATTAGGGTTACTAACCATGTCCAAGCTAACGTTACTATCCACTGGTGAGAGAGACAAACATATTTCACCAACCCTAAAACATTTCATTAATTCTAGCTGGTTGCTTCAAGCTTAAGAAATCAATTAGTTGACCTAATTACTCAATTAATGATGAATTGATGAATAATTTTTTGGAACAATAATAATCTTGGTTTGCGACGTATGCAGGCACGGTGTCCGGCAACTGCGAACCGGGTGGGCGGATGGTCCGGCGTACATAACACAGTGTCCTATCCAACCAAAGCAGAGCTATTTGTACAACTTCACCCTCACAGGGCAAAGAGGCACACTTCTATGGCATGCACATGTTAATTGGCTAAGGTCAACTGTACATGGTGCTTTGGTCATCTTACCAAAGCTTGGTGTGCCTTATCCTTTCCCAAAACCAGATGATGAACTTGTTGTCATACTAGGTCAGCCAAATGTTCACATATATATATATATATATATATATATCTTTTGTTCCATTTGAATAACTAGTTATTATATATGAAATAGCTAATAGTAAGTTGCAATCAAACTTAATTTTTTCCAATGGAAAAACTTACAAAAGTGGGGTTTTGCACAAATAAAAAAAGGGTAAATTACAAAAATAGTTTCTATGATTTGACCTATTTACACAAAAATACTATGTGATTTAAAAATTTTCAAATCGGACCTATGGTTTGTACTATTAACACATTGGGACTCTGCCGTAAAACATTAACTGCAGATCGATGATAGGTGAAATCTCAATTTGGTCCCTAATATTTGCACTATGTTTGTTTTGGTCCTCAATAGGACTAAAATAAGATTTTCACCTATTTGCAGCTATTTTTTTATGGCCAGGGCTCCAATGTTTTAACAATGCAAAGCATAAGCTCTAATTTGAAAAGTTTTAAACCACATAGTACTATCGTGTAGATGGGCCAAATTACAAAGACTATTTTTGTAATTTACTCTAAAAATTTAAAATATCTTTTCCTCACTTTTTTTTTAATAGTTAAGTGTATTTTTGTGCATATTAATTAGCTTGCAAAATGAAGTATTGTTGCCCAACAAGAATCTCCAATTGGTGATATTTTGCAGGAGAATGGTGGAAATCAGATACTGAAGCTGTGATCAATGAAGCTCTAAAATCAGGATTGGCACCAAATGTCTCAGATGCTCACACCATTAATGGCCTTCCAGGCATTGTCCCTAATTGCTCCACACAAGGTAATTATTAACCAAAATCAACCCAACAAATCAAATTAAACTTCACTAATTAACTAAACATATATGCTTTTGTTTAATTAATTAATCATCACATCTATCTTCAGATGTTTACAATCTCCCAGTAGAGAAAGGCAAGACCTACCTATTGAGAATCATCAATGCTGCACTCAATGAAGAACTTTTCTTCAAGATAGCAAACCATAACCTCACAGTGGTAGAAGTTGATGCCACATATGTAAAACCCTTTAGCATTGAAACAATAGTGATAGCTCCAGGCCAAACCACTAATGTCCTTCTAAAAGCACACCAAAAATCTGGAAAATACTTAGTGGCAGCTTCTCCATTCATGGATGCTCCTGTTGCTGTAGACAATTTAACTGCTACTGCCACACTTCACTACACAGGCACACTTTCTACTTCCACTACAATCCTCACAAACCCACCTCCCAAAAATGCCACAAAATTAGCCAACAAATTCTCTGACTCTCTCAAAAGCCTCAATTCTCAGAAATACCCAGCAAAAGTGCCCTTAAAAATTGACCATTCTCTTTTCTTCACCATTGGTTTGGGAATCAACCCTTGCCCATCATGTAAGGCAACCAATGGAAGCAGAGTGGTGGCTTCTGTGAACAATGTGACATTTGTGATGCCAAACATTGCCTTACTACAAGCACATTTCTTCAAGATTTCTGGGGTTTTTACCACTGATTTCCCAGCTAGGCCACCCCATGTTTTTAATTACACAGGTGGTCCACCTCCTGCAAATTTAGGGACCATAAGTGGGACAAAGTTGTATAGGGTGGGTTATAATGATACTGTGGAGGTTGTTTTGCAAGACACAGGGATTATTGCACCAGAGAGCCATCCTGTTCATTTGCATGGGTTTAATTTCTTTGTGGTGGGAAGGGGTGTAGGGAATTATAACCCCAATAAGGACCCAAAAGGCTTCAATCTTGTGGATCCTGTTGAGAGGAACACTGTGGGAGTGCCCTCTGGAGGGTGGGTTGCTATAAGATTCAGGGCAGATAATCCAGGTAATTATTAGAAGTTCTTTTTGTGCCTTGGTTTGACTAGAGGTGTTTTTAAACTATATATGCTTGTTTTTTAAAGAGTAAACTAATAATTTAGTTTCTGAAAGATCACTAAGCTAGCTGACAATTTAGTCTTTCACGTACTAAATAGTATATTGTTCTAGTCAGGAACTTAAGAGTATATCATTTTAATCTTTCAGGGATTAAACTGTACATTTCAATCTTTTAGTGATTGAATTTGTTAACTCAATGATCTTTCAAGGATTGAATTATTAGTTTACTCTATACTTTGCAAAGTCTTAACTTAGTCCCTATACTTTGCAAATATTTAAGTTTTAATCTTTCGGAAGATTCCATATACTATTAAAGGACAAAATCTAAAGATTTGTAAAGGTCTAGGGTTTAGTAAATTAAAGATATATGTAAATGGTAGAGATTCAAAACACAATGGTGAATCTTAAACCTAATGATATTTGTGTGTGACAGGAGTTTGGTTTATGCATTGCCATTTGGAGGTGCATACAACATGGGGACTAAAGATGGCATTTTTGGTGGACAATGGAAAAGGGCCTAAAGAATCAGTGATACCACCACCAAAAGATCTTCCAAAATGCTGATACACACACAGCCTTAAGTTAATTCTAGAGTAAATTAATAATTTGGTCACCGAAAGATTACCAAGCTGACAACTCGATTCGTGAAAGATTGAAATGTACGTACAGTTTAATCCCTGAAATATCAAGATGATATATTAATAAGTCCTTTTATGGATGGACTTATTAATAAATCCTTCAGGGACAAAAAAGTATACCGTTTTGATTTTTTAGGGACTGATTTTTCAGCTCAATAATCTTTTAGGGACCAAATTGTTAATTTACTCTTAATTCTATATTATCTATCAAAACACAAGATTCTCCAATTTCAAAGGTAGCTGAAGCTAAAGTTTGAGACACACTCAGAAGAAGTTAGGCAAAAATTAGCTAATCAATAAGCAAGCACCCTAGAATATTATTGTTTTTTTTTTTGAACAAATGAGAGGATTTGTTCAACCAAAGTTCAATAAGACTGATGAGTCAGCAAATTGTTGTTCTTATAGAAACACAATTCTTTCCTTTTTTTTTCATTTCTCTCCATTTTGGAGACCCGAGTATTTGTGTCAAGAATTGTATGTGTTTCGTTTTTTTTTTTTTGGTAGAAGAATTGTATGTTTTTGTTGGTTAATGAAATTCAAATGTTAAATTTATGGAGAAAAAAGGGAAAATCATTCTCTTAATTCTTTTCAGTATTTGATTTGTTAAAGCAAATGACTTGTTAAATCAATATTTGCTTGATCGCACAGGTCCAGCCCAAATACAAATAATCAACAAAAAAGCGAAAGCCCAATAATTGTGAAGTTCAATAAAAAAAAATCTATGCAAAAGAAGTTCTTCAAGCAATTCAACCTTTAATAGTCCCGAAAAAAAACAATAATAAACCTTTAATGAAAAGTAATTCAGCCCTAAGAGATAGTGGAAAATAAATATGTCACCTTTCCAATATTTCGAAATTTAGAAAATGGGTCTGTTTACAATACAACTTTGTTTTCCATCAAAAACAAAAATTGTGGCATGGATGCAATTGTCATGTGGTACAATTCTGTACATTGGATTCATCTTATGGTTAAAATTAAGAAAATAAATACCTTTTGAACAAGTCAATAAAGAAAATTGGAAAAATTTCACTTTTGACCCCTAAAATAAATAGAAGTTTTTATAATAATCCCAAAATAAAAAAAATTAGTTATTATTATTATTATTATTATTATTATTATTATTATTATTATTATTATTATTATTATGACCAAAACAATAAGCTAACCTAACAAATTAAAAAGGCATCACTTTAGTTTATAGACATTTTAATGTTAAATTAATAACTGAAAAAAAAATTAAATAAAGGCATTTTATATTAAAATAAAAGAAAACAAATCATCCCATAAATCCTATCAAATAAACATAAACAAAATGAAGACCTCTAACTATATGAGTGTGGCCTAGTGATTTCTCATTTAGTCTCTTAACCAAGTAGTGGCAGTTTGAATCTCACACTTAGGTATAAAAAATATTTTGTGGTTAGCCGACACCATTTACCTTTAAGTGGAGGACTCATAACTAAAGAATTAGTCATTATTCTCCAACAGTGGATATCCTAGTTTATACTAAAAAGAACGCCTCTCGCAATTCTACAAAATATAATTATGAAAACCACATAAATTTTAGAATTAAAAAACAGAAATAGAATTTTGCACCCATGCTTTTCTCTACCTAAGAATGAAAAAGAAATCACAAACATTTTTTTTAAATCAATTTAGTCCTTTTATGCTTAAAAAATCTTAAACACTAAAAAGTAGAAACAAAAAAAAAACTAAATAACTGTTTTCTTAAACAAAAATCTAATTTAAAAAATATAAAAAAAAATTAAGAAAATAGAGAAAATCAAAATAAAATTAAAGCTTTATACATAAGTATCTAATAGTGAGTTTTAACTTTTAAGAGAGTGAAAAAGTGTGAATAACTAAATGCAAAAACTTTTGGGAGTAAAAAAACACATAAAAGATGACACATCTCTGTAGCTTACCAAAACAATTAATAGCAACAAATCAAGAGTAACATGTCTTGCAACTTGCAAGTATGACATGCAATGAAGTAACAAATTGTATTGTAGACAAACCTTTAAAAAATTCAAGTAAAATCCCTCCTACTTATGTTAAAAGCACGAGAAATATTTCATCAAAATCTTTCCTTCTTAATTATTTCTTTATTTTAATTTTTATATATTCCTCTTTCACAATTTTTGTTCAACTTTTTTTTTTTTTGAAAAAAAAGTATTGCATATGACGCGTTTATATTAAGTTAGTTGCAACTTGCAAGCAACCCCACAAGTTTAAAGTGGCATGCGGTCATTAGAGATGGAAGCGTGTGCACACAATTTTTTTTCTTTTTATTTGGAACCAATAATGTCTCTTATTTATTAGGTATAGACCAATGAATGACAACTATTGGGGAGGTAAGTGAGAAAATATTTTTCAAAAAAATTAATTTTTGGTTCATCAAGCAAATGCTCCTTGTTAATTAAACTAACACCATCCATTAAAGAAAAATATTTATGTATCTATACGCCAATTTAATTTCTTGGACATATAATTATGGAATTTACGAATATAATAATTTTTTTTTCAATTATGACTTATTGGAAAATTCTCTAGATTATAAAGATGATAAATGAATTAATCATAATTAAGGAAATTATTTGTCGAATCTGTTAGTTTAAGAAAATAACTAAAAATGGGTAGTCATAAATATTTTACAATACTCACTTAAATTTATACGAAAATGATATATATATATACATGTATGAATTATTAATGTACAATACAATAAAGAGATTGACATAAAGAAAAAAGATATTGAAAGGGAAAGGACAAACTAAATAGTAAATACTATAAATGCCATAGCAAGAAAACAAGGTCTATTATACAATCACATGGATCCATCATTATAAAAACTTTTAAAGAAGAAAAATTATATTTCCACGGCTAATAAAAGGTTTAAACTCTTACTTCATAAAAGCGAGAGTTCGAATCCTTTGATCAATATAAGAGTCTTATTTAATAAATAATATATAAATTTTTTTCATAAATTCATAAAGAAGTAGAAGTCGTAAAGTATTTTCTTACTCTAATTGAATAGGGGTGTTTATTCCCACTTAAACTTTTTCATTACCAAAAAAATAAATACATTTTCCACCTAGAATAGCTCTATTTTGTTGAAGTGGCCTTTCTCCTACCCATGTCATTTTCAAAAAGCTGATGAGATGACCCTTCAACAAAGGTATGCCGTTTGTGGCTATTTAAGTGGGAGAAAATAACTGCAATGTAAAGATCAACTGATATTGAAATTTTCAATTATTTCATAAAACAAATAGTAGTGTGAAAATAATTGCGGCCACTATAAATTTAAACATTCTTCATTTATTAGTCATAAAGCGTGTTCAAATGATAACCAGAGTATATGTATGCCATGAATTACTCTATCTCAAAATGAGTGTCTTGTGGAGTTGAAAATCTTTACTTCAAAAAAAATTACTATTATATTTTGCATGCATTAATTAACCATGCCTAAAGAAAATTGGCATTAAATGATTAACGTACATCATTTGTTATAATTTCCTTTTGAAATAAATAATATTGAACTTTGTTTAAACTTTAAAGCATATTTTTTACATTTTAAAACAAATATACCCTCAATGATCAGTATTAAATATTAACATCATGTATATGTCAACTACCGGCTATTTTTTTTGGGTTAAAAACCATTATATGCAGTCAAATGTTTAATTTTATTATTGGAGATCCTCTTTGGAATATTCACATATTGCACATGCAAGTTGTTGATTTTTTTAGTCAATTTACTTCTACGTGAAAATTTTTTAGTCTTATTAAAGAGCTTATTATGATTTATGAAGTCTCATTGAATAGATAACAATTTGGTTCTCTTCACTATTGTATGAATTAAATATGAGCCTTCATTCACCTTTAAAAGATATCAATGAGAAGGGAGTTCCAATTTTGGAGAACCTCACTAGTCTTTTTTTTTTCTTTTCCTCTCTATATTTTGTTTTAGGTAGTTTTGTTTTTACGATCTATTGCAAGTCATAATTTTATCTCTAGTAGATAAAATTCATGGTCTAATTTGGACAAAAATACTAGCAAAGTATCCAAGTTAATATTTTGAGTTATTTTCGGGGCGTGTTTGGTACGCTATCATCTTATACCCACTATCTTATAAACTGTGGTATCTTGAATGTCTGGTGTTTGGTAACAACAAGATGCCGTCATATGTCGACATCCAAGATAACATTTTGTCATCAGATGACTGTAAAAAGAGTGTCATTTGATGACAACACAAAAATTATGTCATCTTAGATGATAAAGTTTGCAAGGACGTTTTTTAACTAAAGTTTCAATTTTACCTTTTTTTTGTTGATTTTTTTAATCAAATTGACTATTTGGTTGTTTCTAAATTTATAACGACTCAACTAATTTTTCCGTGAACAATCAAAACATATGACTCATTCCCCGAATTATTTCAATTGTTAATAATTTCGTCCTAGAGTCAAATTTAGGGACCAAAAAAAATTTAGTATAAATTCAGGAATAAAATAGTACTCTTTACTTACTATTATAATTTAATTATTTATCAGTATTATAAAATAATATATTTTTAGTATAGAAATATAAATGAATATATTTTTTGTATAATTATTTATATACTTATTTTGAAAATATCAATATATATTTTTAAGATGTTAATAGGGGTAAACTTGAAAATTTAAAGAAGATTGATGTTATTTACAAGAGAGTACCAAACATATACATTTCACATCTCTGATATCTACTATAGTCATACCAAACGTCGGTATTATAAATATTAGGTATCTTATACTATGGTATCACATATCACGACATCTTAAATACTATGACATCTGAGATGACAGCGTAAGAAAGGCACCCTCGATTTGAACTTAGAAGTATGTTTAGATTCTCCTAAAATATTTGTTTTTTGGGCTCTCAAAAGTGTTGGAAATATAATTCAAAATTAATTAATTATTTTTGTTTAACATATTCTGTTTTTTAACTTTTCTGTTTAGTTGTCGTTAAGTCCACTTTATTTAAGAATGTTATTTAAATTATATTTTCTATTTTACCCACAATCTGTTTGAGATAGTGTCTCTCATATATGGGATTAATTTTTAGGATAGCGAGTTAGATTCTTTAAGATATTTTCAGTTTATGCAAACCCATATATATATATAATGGGCATATTTAATTTGCTGATTGAATAATATGTGTTCCAATAATAAAATTTTAACATGGTACTAAAGCATAGGTTCTTGAGAGTTTGTGAAATTGAGTAAAAATAAGACTCAAGAGATATTATCGAGATGATGCTGCTTCAAGGAAGTTTGTTAATTGGTAAAATGAATTCTCACGATCACTTTAGAGATTTGAGACTTCATGTTGAGCAATTTTAGAGCTTGGTGAAAGAATTGTTTATGTGATCACATTGGACTCAAATGAGATACGACATTGCACAAAAAACACTTAAAAAAGAGACTCAATTTGGTGAGAGTGCACCAAGATTTTCTAATTCAGAAATATGTGCTCCAATGGAAAAATTATGAGAAGAAATGCATCATTAAGGAAAGAAGAGAAATGCACGCTTCTATGATATTCTAGACAAGTCGAAGTGGTCGATGAAAAAGTTAAAGATTTTTGTAATTTTGAATCAAAGGAGAGTGTTAAAAATGTGATTAAAATTAATTAATTATTTTTGTTCAACATATTTCGTTATTATTTTTTTGTTTAGTTGTTGTTAAGTCTGGTTTTTAAAGGATGTTATTTAAATTATATTTTCTATTATGCCCACAATTTGTTTGAGATATTACCTCTCAAATATGGGACTGATTTTTAGGATAAAAGTTAGATTTTTTATAATATTTTCAGTGTAACCCCAGATATAATATGGGCGTCTTTGCTGATTAAACAATATGTGTTCCAGTCATAAAATATCAACATGCATGGTACGAGAGCATAGGTTTTTTAGAGTCTCTGAGATTGAGTGCAAATATGTAATTAACATCCCATTGTTATATATATATATATATATATATATATATATTATATCCATATCCAAATACAAAACTTTCTAAAATAAAAATTAAAACACCACACACTATATACCTAATAGTGATTCCTTATCTATAAAAAAAATTCATATAGCAGCAAATATTTACGAGTGGAGGTATAAGATGACAAGATGGATACAATAAACCAAACAAGATCTGCACATAACCTCTAACAAAAATAATAATAATAAGGCTAAAATGTACTTTTTGTAAATATATGAGACTAAACCTGTAACAAAAAAAAAGATATGAGACAAATTCTGCACCTGATCAAAAGATATAGGATCAAAAGTGCAACAAAAAAATTACGGGACCAAATTGAGACCTGAGCGAAAGATATAAGACTAAAAGTGCTGTTTGGCTTAATAATAATAATAATAATAATAATAGCAATCCAATAATTAGTTTATTATTATTATATATTCGGAACATGTTTCTCAATGTAATATTTATATATGATCATTTCTGTTTTGCAACTAGAATAATTATATATGACAATTGACCAGCATCTATATAGTGATTATCAAACATCAAACATTATATATATATATATATTAAAATATAAAGTAGAGTTTTGCTTAATGAAAAACTTGCCAAACGGCCATGTTTAGTAATTTAATAATTAACACAATTATATATGTTGATTATACATAATCAAATCATAAAGAACGGCTTAACTTGCAATCATGCATGTATCCAATAATCCGAATCAATATTGAAAGTGCTTTAATGAAAAATCAACTTTGGCTATATTATTTGATGGAAGTGAGAGAATACAACATTATATGTGCTAAACACTTGAGGTTTGATCACGGCATTAATATTCAATTCTTAGATGTCCAAAATTGGAAATAATAGAATCTTGCCATTTATGGAAGTATCTTTTTTTGCTTATTGGTCCTTCTTTTTTAAATTCCAAGAAAGAGAAGACAATGCAATTATGCATTTGAGCTAACTGGCAAAGCATCAGAGACTTTTGTAAAATAGACAAAAAAGAAAGAGTAGATCGCAGGCTGGATTCAGCTTTTATATATTTAATTTATGTATGTATATGACTCAGTCAAATTTTTATCATGGACAATTATTTATTTAAACCAAATACTAAAGGAAAGTGGGTGCATATAGCATGAATATTTATTTTATTATTCATATTTTCTCATACATTCTTATAATTGTTACTTTTACAAATTACATTGTAAACCTTCAGTGATTTCATCATTGGCTGAAAAAAAAAATTTAGCCATTGATTATTGAAATTTTGCCTATGTAGAATAATTCAGTCTCACTTATTTCTGGCAAAAAAAAAGTTAATCTAACTTATCATTAATATAATGGACATTTTCCTTTTCAAGCATTGAGATCAGACATTGTTTGGATCATTTACACTCTTGTCAATATAATTAGTCTCAGTTTTTCTTTTTATATGCAAAAAAGAGCAAACAAAAAGACTAGAGGGCTTCACAAACAAAACATTAGTGAGATCAGCAAACAGCTGGGATTTAAGATTTATGAGTCTAATCCAACAAACTTGAAATTAAAAAAAATGAAGTATATAATTTATGTTGTGAAAACAAAGTAAAAACTTATCTGAATGATCGAGTTTACGAAATAAAGCCATCAATTAAATTGCAAGATACTGTGTTTTTGAATTCCAATCTCAACCATCTAATATTTTTCAAGAAAATTTACTTTTTGTCATTAATTGAATATATACTGATTCAACTAATCACTGAATAATTAAAATATATTACTCTATGAAGATCGCATTTGTGAACCATTTTACTTTTGGGTCATATCCAAAGACTCAAAAAAAAATTTCATTATAAATTTATAGAACAAAAAATATAAATTTATATAAATTTAAAGACTAAAAAATATATAATTAATTTAAATTTAATTACCAATCATGATAAGAACTAAATTAGTTAAAAATTACGATATTTTAAGAACTAAATTATATAGTAGTTTTATTTTTAAAAAATTAATTTATTAATTCAATATAAATTTAGATACTAACTAATAACTTTTCTTATTTTTTCTCTTATAATAAAAGGATCTCTATCACCTCATATTCTAGAATATTCTTTCCCCTTATTATAAAGTCATACAATGAGAAAAAGGTCAAAAAGATTTCAAGTTAACCGAAGCTTGAGCAATAACTAACATTATTAATTAATTAATTAATTTTATCTTTTACTCCTTTCAAGTGTCCCGACATCACTGCTTATAGTGGGTGTGCTTGCACTTTAAAAATAAAAATTAAATTGGATCCGAACCACTTTGAAAAGTAGCTGTAAATTATATTAAATCATTTATTCTTCATTCCATCATCAATTCATTTTCATCATTATATTTCTTATTATTATTTTTTTCTTTCAGGGAAATTAGCAGTATCAGATTCAGATGCGGTAAACTAATAATGCAATGATAGAAGTGACATTTATAAAAGGTAACAGCACTAAGTGGGTCTTTGTGTCTCCTTCACACTCTGGATTCCCCCTCATTACTTTAATATTGACACTCGTCCATGCATTAAAATCACAATTTGATTTTTTTTTTCAATAATGATAATTTATTTATTAAAAAATTAAGAGATGGGTATGTAAGTTATTTATCAACTAATATTAATTTTAATAAAAAAATAATTATCAACAAATTTAAATTAAAAAATAAAAAATAAAAGTATCCCTATTTTTCCAAACTATGAGGTAAGTCTTGTATTGTATATAGATACATTTGTTAATTATATTTTCAACTTTTTATATTTGACTTAATTGTATCTTAAAATTTAGTGTGGTCTAAATTATTAAAAAAAATGCTCACATCAACATTTTTTAGGTATAATCGATACAAAATGTGAAGATTTTAAAATATAATTGATACAAATGCTTATCACAATTTGAATATTTACCTCAATTATTTTGGTAATTTAAACAAAATTTAAAATTATATCAAATTTGTAATTATATATTTTAAGAACTAAATCGTATAATTTCTTCTTTTAAAGAGTAAAAGATGTTGGATATTATTATAAATATAATTAAAATATATGTATGTATTCATATGTATTAAGATAGCATATAAATGTTGGTATTTCAATCATGTGGAAAAAGTGATTTTTTGTGAGCGTTGATGGAATTGAGGGCAAGTTTGTGTTTGGCATATAGTTATAAAGTCATTACAAATTCATTATCTCTATTTTTAATACATAACTTGAGCTACAGTGTAACACAACTGTTTGTTTACCAATTACAAACTCATTACAAAAGTATTATTTCATTACAACATCATTTCATTACATTTTTCATACTCAATTACTAACATACCCCTACTAAAATACCTATAATTACCTATACTCTAATACAAATATAAAAAAACTATTTGGCAAAATAGTAATTTTCAATACTCTCATTTATTACACTTACAACTTTCTCTCTCCCTTCATTATTTCTAACTATTTCTTTTCTTTTCTTCTTACTCACACCCCTCTCTCTCAAACACACACACATATATATATATATATATATATTAATTGCAATATATATACATATTATATCATAATAATATATTATATATATATGTCACATTCTCACGTGTATGTATATATATATAATATAATAATATATAAATATTTTTTATTTTACAAATATATTATATTATATATTATTTATTTTAGTCTTTGGAATTATACCAACTCAGCAAGTCAATATGTAAATCATAAAAAGTTATATACCCCAAAAATATACATTTTGGTTCTTTCTCCGATATATATATGAGTAATATTTTTTGTAGTATAAAAATTTAAAAATAAAATTAAAAATCAATAATCTTTTAAATAAGTTATTATTATTTCATATAATTATCTTATTTTTTATGTACGTTATATTTTTGAAATTATTTATCAAATTCTGCATAATAATTTGTTGTTAGTTGAAGATAAATTATTTGGTCCATGAATTTGTAAATATTATTCTATTTTGGTCCCATAATATATTTTTTGGTCATTGAATTTGAGAAAGAGACCGAATCGTTGATGAATGCGATTTTTTATAGGCTAAGACAACATTTCACTTCGTAAGGACTGATTCGTTGAATCAATATAAAATCGTGGACCAAATAGAAGATTTTTAAAATTCCCATGTTATTTACATTTTGGTCCTTTTCATTTCATTACATAAAGCAACTTCAACCTTCATTACAAATATTTACTTTTAGCACACATTCCAAGACAATTTTATTACTATTTCATTTATAACAACCACAACCAAAAGTCAAAATATCATTTCATTATCTCAATTTTATTCCATCATCAACTACGTACCAATTTTACCCCTATACAATTTTCAACCAACCACAATCATTACATACCCTTTTACATAATTTCACACCATATTTTTTTCATTACATCTCAAACAATCCAAACACCATTTTACATTCCATTTTCATTACATATTTTTCTCATTATCATTTCATTACATGAAATCATCATTTCATTACATACTTATATCCCAAACACACCCTTAATGTAATTAAAATGAGGGCAAATATATATTGAGGATGCTGTTGGAACTCCATGAAAGCATATAATGAAAGGATAGGTTGGTATGGTCTTAATTAAAAGAAATTAATATACATTAAGAGGCTTTATGAGTCATACTATTATTTATATATATATATATATATGAGATCTTGCAAGGAGATGAAGAAAGATACGTAGAGTAAACAAATAGTTATAATACACATATATTTTGTATACTTGGATGAAGAAATGGTATGGGAGTGAGAGTCTTATCTATCTCCTTTGTGCAGAGGTGATAGATCAAACAGACGAGTACTGAGCTATTATATCTTGGAGGTAACGCGTCTGTGTACTCACTGCACCGAGTGATATGACTTAATCAACCCGTGAGAGGCGTGAATTACCTTAAAGAAAAGCGAGATATTTGTTCCCAACTCAGGACCACACATTTTATTTACTAACAGTTTGTTCTTGTTTTTAGTTGTTTCTCTTATTTTCATATAGCAACTCCAACAAAAGAGATATCTGTCATTTTTCAAAAACTAAATCATTAATGTATTCTTAAAAGAAAAACAAAAGGTTATAGACAATCTCCAATGTTAGATAATCGAAATAAGGTGGAATGAAAGCATATACCTATTATTTTAGTTGATTATATTGTGTAGCATGCATGACTTCCTTATGCATCAAAATAATATAGCATGTGAATTGTATCCAAAATTCTCACATTTTGTGTCATTTGTACCTTCTAAAGGTAGAAGTCAACATTTTCTGAGAAATATTTACCATCCGAAAAGAGGAAAAAACGGAGTCGCATAAAGTAACTAATAAAAGATTAACCTCATTTTTATAAATCAAGTTATTGAATATTTCAGAGACAAATGTGAAAGTTTGACGCTACAATTGACTAAAAAAAATTAAAGATACACATGAGACTTAGTGACTTACCCTATAATTTGGGAGTATAAGAAATGATTTTGCCTAATAAAATTTGAAGTAATCTATGAATAATATTTTCTTATGAAGTATGGATACTTTATTTTAAAGAAGTGTCATTGTGTCAGGTATGTATTCACGTTTGACACTAATACGACACATATTATAAGTTTTAAAATATAAAATTGATTTTTTTTTTACTTTGACGTAATAAACAATAAAAAATAATTTATACATGACATATTTTATAAATAAATATNAAAAGATTAAAGAAAGTAGCTTTTTCTCTCCTTCCATCTTTTTTTTCTCTTTTTCTTCTTTTTTTTTCATCATGATGAAAAAATCACACAGCACACACATTGAGAAATGGGAAACCAATAAATGAAGTTTTAAGTATGATTAATTTTCATTCTAATTTCCATTTCCCCTCAAATATATAATATTATTACTTGCTAATGTAGTCACAATAATTAACAGATTTGGCATTTAATACTGATAAAAAAAAATGTCAGTCTAAAACTGATCAGTTCATTATTATGATCTATAGCTAGCTGTCCAATAGGATTTTGGGTGGGTTGTGTAATTCAGCATTTTATATTCAGAAATTTGGAATTATTGCAATTCAAAACCTTTTCATTTAAATTTCATTTTTTGAACAATTGTGGCATATAAATTTTGACTTTTTCTTATGCTTAACTTTGAGTTTACAATTTTCTTAAAATTAATAGTACATTCAAAGTATCTTGAATCTTATTCTTGATTGAATCAAGAGAAAACTTATTTTTCTCTTGAATTTATCTTAAAATTATATTTTTTAACCTCTGATTTTTAGAAACCTAAATTATTTATTTTTTGAAACATTATTAATTCTTATGGAGTAAATAATTTATAATTTCAAAATGTTATAATAAATATATGCTTTAAAAAATTTTTTATGGTTGTTATTTAATATTTTATATCAAATAATGAAGTATAAAATATTAAAATATTGATATTTGTAAAAAAAAAGATAATAATTTTCTACTACTTTTTTTTTCCTGAATTTTCTACTACTTCTTTTCATTAATTTTAAAGGTAATAAAAATAACTCGCCACTATTTCATTAAAATGTTTTATAATTTTATTTTAATTTTTATATGAACTTATGAATAATATCGATCAGCATGAACCTTAATATATGTCAAATTCACTAATTTGTGATAATCTCTGTATAACCATGTATATATATATTGTAAACATTATTTTTCATAAGTGCTTTCTTACAAATTCATGATACAAGAAATTAGTTTTCCAAATTATAAGAATAAAATTTAATATTACTTATATAAATACTAACATAAAAAAAATGGTTCAAATTGATAAATCAAATTAAAGTCATCCCCGACAAAAAGAAAAAAAGAAAAAGAAATTATTGCCCTTATTTGCCTTCATCAGTACGTACCCTATTATGTGTTTTGCTTGTTTTCTTCTTCTTCTTTTGATTTTGGGACCACTATGTCTTGTTTTGCTTGTATTTGGTATACATTTTTGCTTCACTTCCTTGTCGTCTGCAAGGTTATTATATATATTGTTTTCTGAACAGTGTATGCATGTTCTTCAAAGTTGCGAGGATTAATAATGTCATATAAATTTTTTTTTGGGTCAAAATGCAAATTTGATCCTATATCTTGTGCTTTGTTCCCATTTGTCCCGTATATTTCTTTTATTGCATTTTTGGTCTCATATCTTTAGGTCAAGTATAACAATGGCCCCATATATTTTTTTTGTTGTAGATTTGGTCCTAGATTGTTAGGTCAGGTGAATAATTAGTCTTATATCTTTGGATCAGGTAGGACTAATGGTAAAATATTTTGCAAATATATGAGATCAATTTAGCAACATGACCAAAAAATATGAGATCAAATCTGCAACAAGAAAAAAAGATATATGACCAATTCTGCACTTGACCCAAAAATATTAGATCAAAAGTGCCACAAAAAAGATACTAGATCGAATTAGGGACTGAGCATAAAATATGAGACTAAATTTATACTTTGACCTAATTTTTAAAAAAATATTATTTGATAAAAATTGAAAGTCCAAAATATGATTAAAAGATCTTGAATACTATAAATTTTACTTTATATGTAATCAACTGATTTTGATGTGTAACAACCTATTTCTATTGAAATTAATAACAATCTTCTTTTTTTGGTGACAATTAATAATCTTCTTGATTAATCTTAATTATGACAAAGATATTTTCGGACCTGAGGTGTGTCATACGTGTGGTTAATAATTAATATAGACAATTATCCACCCAAAAAATAATAATTAATATAGACAATTATTTTAACTATTTATAGAACACAATTTTAGAGATATTTTTATTACTCTTAATAATTGTCACCTAGGAAGCACGGACACGGACACATGATACGACATGGACATGGACACGTCGACACGTCGAATTCTTAATTTTACAGGACACGACAAGGCATATATATATATAATATTATAATTTCAAGAAGAGACAAAATGAAAATAATCATAAATTCATAAATACTGATAAAAACTTCAAAAATTGCAAATGATGTCATATATATGTTCGTACTCCATATTCAAAAAATCATAAATGGAGTATTCTTTCTATGCATTACCAAAATATGTACTAGAATCTAATAGGCATATACAAGTAAACAAGCAGAATATTTCCTAAGGATTCTTGCTTAAAAGTCAATTAAAGATTTAAAGATCAATTTCATTTTGTCCTTAATTATTGTTGTTGCCTTCATCATAAATATAATACTCTCCAACTCCGGTTCATCAAACGGTGATGAGTGATGAATGATGATGAACGACGATGACCAATAGTGCACAACAATGAACGGCAGTGAACGACGATGAATGACGGTGAACGGCGACGAATGACGATGAACAACAGTGAACGAAGGTGAGCAAAAGTTGTTGAGATAGTTTTGTCGAAAGCCATATGAGAAAACCTAAAATTGATTTTCGAGGTTAAAAAATTTACATTTAAGAAGAAGTTGGGTCAAAGACGTGTCCAAGCCGTGTCGAGCCGTGTCCAAATAGTTAAAAGCCCCTAAACTATCCCGACACACCAAAACACATGTCATACGTGTGTCACACGCGTGTTTGTGGCCGACACGTGTCAGACACGCCGACACACCATTGAAATGGCGTGTCCATGCTTCATAGATTGTCACTCACCCACGATAACCTGACTTTTAAGAACAGTGAATAATAGTTAGAAAAAAATCTTAATTTCATTTATAACCTTAGCTTAAAACCCCTACTCTTCGATGTTCTCATATTGGAGAAATAAGAAAAAATTAAAATGCATAAGTCAAATACTTATTTTGATCTTTAAACTATGAGATAAGTTTGATTTTAGTTCTAAAATTAATTTTTGTTTTATTTTAGTCTTCAAAATTTCACATTTTTTTTTTCTGTTCTAGTCCCATAACATGTGATTTCGTCGAATTTTTGTCATTATTTATAACTTAAAGACAAATTTGAAACTACAAGTTATTATTGATGAGTCTCTTTTTTGCTTAGTTTAAACTATTATTAGTAAATGAGGTCAGATTATACTAAAAAAAATTGATACCAAAAAGTGAAAATTTATAAAAATATACAAGACTAATTCTACAACAAAAAGATAAAAAAAATTATGTTAAAGTTCATAAAAAATATGTAAAACTAAAAGTAAATTAAAATTTGACCTTTATTCCAATTATGAAATCTCCTAATTTATTGAGATACCTCACCTAAATCATGAATGAAATTTATATAATTTTTAATATTAAATTATTTTAAACTTTATAAATATATCTACGGGCTCGTTAGGACAAGCAAAACCCTTAGTATATATATATACATTAATTGATAAGTAGTTGTGAGATGATGAGAGAAATGAGAGAAATTGTATGAATACAGCTTACTATTTCCATTGCCTTTGTGTAAATATATACAAGAATAAAGAATACACCTGTCCCTATTCTACAACCTTCTATTCTAACAGAAATGGAAAGAATCATACAGCTCAGCAATGATGAATAACAATCACAATGATGCGAATATACACAGACATTCTAGAAGGGACACCTCAGCACCATTATATTCTCTTAAATTCCCCCTCAAACTCAGGGAAGTTTCACGAAGTCTGAGTTTGTCTCTGAGATTAATGAATGATTTGTAAGGAAGTGGTTTTGTCAAAATATCTGCAACTTGATCAACTGCTGATATGTGAGACACATAGATGTGATTTTGTTGGACTTTCTCTCTTACAAAGTAGAGGTCAAGTTCTAAATGCTTTGTTTTGGAATGCAAGACAGGGTTGGCAGAGAGTGGAACCTTGCTTTGATTGTCACAATAAATGATGGGAGGCTCTTTTGGTGAAGGAAAGTGAAGTTCACTGAGTAGAGAACGCACCCAGGTCAGCTCAGCAACAACCAGTGCTAAGGCTCGATACTCTGCCTCTATAGAAGACCTGGAGACCATAGGTTGCTTCTAGGATATCCAGGCAATGAGATTGTTGCCAAAGTAAACACAATAGCCACTAGTAGAGCGACGATCAACTAAATCAGCTGCCCAGTCAGCATCACACAATGCAGAGAGCCTAGGATTCGAATTTTTTGTGAAGAGCAGACCCATAGTTGTTGTGCCAGCAAGATATCTGAGGATCCTTTTGACTGCTTGCTAGTGTTGCTGAAGTGGAGCATGCATAAACTGACTGACCTTGTTGACAGAGAAAGCAAGGTCAGGTCGAGTAAGACACACATATTGTAAGGCTCCAATTGTTGCTCTATAAAGTGAAGGATTGTCAAATTTATCAGTGCCATCAAGAGTGAGTTTGGTACCAGCTGCCATGGGAGTTGGTTGGGGTTTGGCATCAGTCATATGAACTTTGTGGAGTAAGTCAGTGATGTATTTTTGTTGGCAGAGATGTAATTGACTTGCAGAAGGTCGAGTGACATGAATCCCAAGAAAATAATGAAGGTCTCCTAGGTCTTTTAAGGCAAATTGATTGTGAAGAAGTGTGATGAGAGAGTGAAGTTCAGAATTACTGCTGCCTGTGATGATGATATCATCAACATAGGGAAGCAAATATGTGAGGGAAGTGGGAGTGTGTCTAACAAACAATGAGTTATCACTTCTGGAACACTTGAAGCCTAAGGAAAGTAGTGTGGCAGTGAGTGTAGAGAACCAAGCTCTTGGAGCTTTTTGAGTCCATACAAGGACTTCTTGAGACGACACACAACATTGGAGGCACCCTTATGGAGGCCAGGAGGCTGTTGCATGAAGACTTCTTCATGGAGAGTGCCATTTAAGAAGGCATTGTTGACATCTAGTTGCTTGATGGACCAACCAAATGAAAGTGCTATAGACAGGACTGTCCTAACAGTGATGAGTTTGATGACTAGGCTAAAGGTTTCATGAAAATCAAACCCAGGTTTTTGGTGGAATCCTTTGGCCACAAGACGTGCCTTGTACCTTTCAATTGTGTCATCAGGATGTTCTTTGAGGCGGAAGATCCATTTGCAGCCAATAGCTTGCTTACCATGAGGTAAAGTGACTAGATCCCAAGTGTTGTTTTTCAGTAATGCCTCATGTTCAGTGTTCATGGTAGCTACCCAGTGGGGGTTGGTCATGTTGGAGATTGTGCCCTAGGGCCAATCATTTTATTTGATA
>QANZ01036874.1:2334-15842 GCA_003254925.1 Chamaecrista fasciculata | reverse complement strand
TTGGTTATGACTTCCTAATTTTAGGAGTTATTTTTGATTTATAAAATTCCAATAAATTAAGGGGGGATAGGCGCCTATCTCATGTGGGTCCCATTGGGAGATTTGATCTTCCATTTGATTCTCTGAGATAGCATTTTGAATTTGAATTAAAATATTATGGTAATATTTTAATTAGATATTCAAGTCTTAAAGATATGATATTATTGTAATATCATGATTTTACATTTATAAAATTACCATAATTTTGGTAATTATATAAGCCTAAAAGTCGCTTAGCTCCACACATATGCTTGTGAGAAACCCTAATCACTTTGGCAAGTCGATTTTCCTCCTTCGTAGAGAGAGAAAATTTCGCCACCCACCTTCCTAGAGAGAGAAGTCGAATTCTCCTAAGGAGTTAGAGAGAGATTCGAAGTTGTGGGTTCCTAGGGTTCTTGGGAGTAGAAGAGCAACAGGAGTTTTGTTGCTGTTTCCTCCATTGCTGCGCCACCTAGCCTGAATTCAGAGAAGGAGTTCCTGAGTTCAACAGCTATAGATTCAATCCCGGTTTCTTTGGAGAAAGAAACAATAAGGCTAGCACCTCGTGTTCGGGAAACTGTTCGTGTGGATTACCGGTGGAGGAAGGACGTGGAAACGGACTTCTAGACTCGCCAAGTTCAACCATCCGATTGAAAGCTTGAGGTATAACACTTTTCGTATCTGGCTTTAAATTGAACAAGCGGATCTCAGGGTGGGATTTTCCTGGGGAGCGCAAGTTTTTTTTTTTATACTTTTGCTTCCGCTGCGTGTTTTCCCCGGGATTTCCCAACAGGTCACTCATGAGCAGGATTAGGACACCATTTTAAAAGGGACACGAATTAGGGTTAATTCGTGGGTCACTCCGGTGGCACGATTTAAGACACAGAGGAAATGTCTGGGACATTAGGTCTTGTCTTAATTAATATATTAGGGAAAAATAATTCAGATAATATTCCTAAAAGTTAGGAAATTATTGAATTATAAAATTCCCCAATAATAATATGAGGGTGGCGCCTCTTTTGGATTATTTGGATAAATAAAATTGTTTTATTAATTCAAATAATAAGTTTGAATTCAAAAAATTTGATGGAGATATGAAAAGATTTGATTCAAACAGATTTGATTCAAACAGATTTAAGACACGATTTAAGGAAGTTTTTGATTTATAAAATTCCAAAGAAAAATGAGGGAGATAGGCGCATGGCTTGGTGGGACCCAAGGGAGATTTGATCTCTCATTTGATTCTCCAAGATTGCAGTTTGAATTTAAATTGAAATATTAAGGTAATATTTTAATTGTAAATTCAAGTCCTAAAATAATTATATTATCAGAATATCATGATTTTAGGAATAATTAAATCACCAAATCATTTAATTATATATATGAGGCAAGTCGACTTGCCCCATGGAACAAGCATTCTAACCCCAGCTTTGATTTTCTTCCTCCTTGAAGAGAGAGAGAAAATCGCACCTTTGCACCCATAGAGAGAGAAAGTCGACTTTTTGCTAAGAGTTAGTAAAAATTGACTTGGCTCCATAACTAGGGTTTGAGAGAAGAAAAGGCAAGAAGGAGTTCTTGTGGGGGGTTTCTTCTATGCGCCACTTTTGCTGAGTTGGATTCAGGAAGGAGTTCCTGAATTCAAGTGCTGTAGATTGGTCTCTGGTTCTTTTGGAGAAAAGAACTGAAGGCTGGCACCTTGGTGTTCGAGAAATTGTTCGTGTGGATCACCAGCAGAGGCAGAACGCTGAGAGTGGGCTCCTTGCACACGCCTTGTGCAACCATCCGATTGAAAATCGTGAGGTATACCACTATCTAAAAGTTTTAAATTCTGCTAGCGGATCCGTTCGGGAATTCTAGGACCTAGGCGCTTTTATTTATTTATTTTAATTTTGCTTCCGCTGCGTTAGCCGCCTAGGATTCCCAATAGTGGTATCAGAGCCACGCTAGTTCTAGGATTTAAAACTGTTTATGTGTACATGTGATGTATGATATGTGTGTTTACCACTTTCAATCATGTTTTTTGGTTTTACAAAGAAAACCACCGAACGTTTTTCTTAAAAATTCAATCAACAGAAAAAGGTGCAAATTATATGTATATGATACATATAGAATCGATTGGATCGATTGGAGAATTTTTCTTGATGTTTTAGGCCAAAATCGAAAAGTCCTGTATAATTATAATTAAAAGTTTTTTAATTATAATATTATATAGGTGGCTGAAAATTTGTTAAAATTATGAATTTTAAAATTTTTGGGGGTCAATAATTATAAATTCTGGAATGGAGATTCATGGTATTTATTATTATTGATAAAAGGCCTAATCTCAAGAAAAGGCATGTTAAAATTGCACAGACCCTAAATTGAACACAATCTTAAAAGGAGTTTTAATATATGTCTTGGTTACCGTGTTTGACATAATTGTATGAATTGTTCATATTTGAATTGTGTGGTGTTGGATATGGCTCTAGGAGGTTTATTTCGGTCAATACGGCCGCGTGTCGTCTCCCTCTACTCTGGTGTAAAATTTACTTTCAGTTTATAGCTCAATGTAACTAGGGTTTATTCACGTGTAATTTTATTTTTCCTTTTAGAAAGGTTCTCTCATTGGCTTGGGAGAATTCTAGGGTAGATGGGCCATATCTAAACACGGTGTATGCTTTTACGTTTAGTTGTATGTGATGCGCTAGATGTATGTTTAGGGGTGCGAAATTTTAACATGCTATTTTATATATATCGCGCTACAACCACATATACGATACGAGCGTGGGATTTTGTATACGATACAAAATCCGGCACATGTTTATATGTATGAGATACATGGGGTAATAAACATGTGGCATGACTCGTTTAATTTTAAAAGGAATTTTAAAATTAAACTATAAATTGGAACCTCTTTTATTAAATTAAAAGTCAAACCCTTTTAGAAAATCTTAAGTATTTAATGCCATCGCTAAAACGCCCTGTCAAAATCTTGTTCATCGTGGAGCGGTGATCGCCCTCAGTGACACGTATCTACCTTGACCTTGAGGAGACACGGGTGAATGGGAGTTTCAACACGACGCCTGTTGAAATCCTGGTTCTTTAAATGCGGTGATCGCCCTCAGCGACACGTATTTAGTTGGGCCTTGATGATATAGGATTGGGCCTCAGCCTCGTTGTTTTGAACCTAGCCATTCACATGTTTTACCGTGTGACTTAATGGGGTTATCAAAACGGTTTTGGACCTCAAGGCTTTAGGTGGGATAAACATGCCATAATAAGTATCGTATGATGATACAGTCCCATAAGGATCTAAGAGTCACATAGAGATGTGATTCGTACGGAGTTACCTACCTAAATAACCAAAGAGTGCATGATCGCCTACGGGACGGTAAACTTTGGTGAAATATGGGTCTTAGCCACTAATAATAAATTTCACTGGGTTTTATAAAATGGTGGATATAGTTTTATTTTTCCTACTAATTAAACTTTTCATATCTAATTGTAGAATCAAATGGCAACGAACGTTCAAACACTATCACTGCGATCTGTCCTTGAGAAGGACAAGTTGACTGGGACAAACTTTCTCGACTAGTACCGAAATCTGAGAATTGTTCTCACCCAGGAGAGAAAGCTCTATGTCCTAGAGAACCCCATCCCTGAACAGCCTGCTGTAAACGCTCCAAGAGCACAGAGAGATGCTTACGAGAAGCATCAAAGTGACTCTGTGGACGTTGCCTGTCTTATGTTGGTAACCATGGTTCCCGAGATCCAAAAGAACTTGGAGAACAAAGGGGCATATGAGATAATAACACATCTCAGGGAAATGTTCCAAGTACAGGCAAGGCAAAAGAGGTTTGAGACTGCAAAATCTCTTTACTCTTGCAAGATGGTAGAAGGTGAATCTGTGAGTGCCCACGTCTTGAAGATGCAGGGGTACATAGATCACCTTGCTAGGCTGGGATTTCCCATTGTGCTAGAGCTAGCGACGGATTTGATCCTCAATTCGCTACCTAGAAGTTATGACCAGTTTGTCTTAAACTTTAACATGAATGGCATGGAGAAATCCGTTTCTGAACTGCATGGGATGCTAAAGACTGCTGAGGCATCTATTAAGATGGCGCTTAGCACTGTCTTACTAGTTCAGAACAAGGGAAAGGGTAAGGGCAAAGGAAAGAGGAAAGGAGACGCCGAGGTTGGTGGGACCAAGCCTCCGGCTAAGCCTAACCCGCCGCCTGCCAGGAAGGCAAAGCCCAATAAGGAGACAGTTTGTTTCTTCTGCCAGAAGCCGGGACACTGGAAGAGAAACTGCAGACTGTACATGGAAGATCTGAAGAAGAAGAAGAAGAAGAAGAAGAGGAAGAAGAGCGAAGCCTCTACTTCAGGTATCTTTGTTATAGGCGTTCACTTGTCTACTCCTACCACTTGGGTATTGGATACTGCTTGTGGTTCTCACATATGTACTAATGTGCAGGGGTTGAGAAGAAGTAGAAAGCTGAGCAGAGGCGAGGTGGACCTATGTGTGGGCAATGGAGCAAGGGTTGCTGCTGTTGCTGTAGGAACATACGAGCTAGTTTTGCCCACTGGGCTTGTTTTGTTATTAAACAATTGTTATTATGTACCATCTCTTAGTTCTAACATTATATCGCTTTCTTATTTGGATAAGGAAGGATTTATTTGCATGAATGGAAATGGTAGATGTTCAATTTATAAGAATGATGTGTTATATGCTTATGGTGATTTGCATGATAACCACTATATCTTGAAATTGGAACAAAGACATAATAACGAAATCTATAACATCGATACGAAAAGGATTAAGATTGGAGAATCCAATCCTACATACCTTTGGCATTGTCGTTTAGGCCATATAAACGAGAGACGCCTAGAGAAGCTCCATAAGGATGGACTTCTAAGCTCATTTGATTTTGAATCATATGATGCTTGTGAATCTTGTCTACTTGGTAAAATGACAAAGGCGCCTTTCACTGGCCACAGTGAAAGGGCATCTGACTTGTTGGGGATCATACATAGTGATGTATGTGGACCCATGAGTATCAGTGCTAGAGGAGGTTACTCCTACTTCATTACGTTTACTAACGACTTCAGTAGATATGGGTATGTCTACCTGATGAAGCACAAGTCAGAGTCTTTTGAAATGTTCAAAATATTTCAGAATGAAGTTGAGAACCAGCTTGACAAGAAAATGAGGGAGATAGGCGCATGGCTTGGTGGGACCCAAGTGGAGATTTGATCTCTCATTTGATTCTCCAAGATTGCAGTTTGAATTTAAATTGAAATATTAAGGTAATATTTTAATTGTAAATTCAAGTCCTAAAATAATTATATTATCAGAATATCATGATTTTAGGAATAATTAAATCACCAAATAATTTAATTATATATATGAGGCAAGTCGACTTTCCCCATGGAACAAGCATTCTAACCCTAGCTTTGATTTTCTTCCTCCTTGAAGAGAGAGAGAGAAAATCGCACCTTTGCACCCATTGAGAGAGAAAGTCGACTTTTTGCTAAGAGTTAGTAAAAATTGACTTCGCTCCATAACTAGGGTTTGAGAGAAGAAAAGGCAAGAAGGAGTTCTTGTGGGGGGTTTCTTCTATGCGCCACTTTTGCTGAGTTGGATTCAAGAAGGAGTTCCTGAATTCAAGTGCTGTAGATTGGTCCCTGGTTCTTTTGGAGAAAAGAACTGAAGGCTAGCACCTTGGTGTTCGAGAAACTGTTCGTGTGGATCACCGGCAGAGGGAGAACGCTGAGAGTGCGCTCCTTGCACACGCCTTGTACAACTATCCGATTCAAACTCGTGAGGTATACCACTATCTAAAAGTTTTAAATTCTGCTAGCGGATCCGTTCGGGAATTCTAGGACCTAGGCGCTTTTATTTATTTATTTTAATTTTGCTTCCGCTGCGTTAGGCGCCTAGGATTCCCAACATTTAGAATTATAATAATGCTCTAATTATTATAATTATCAAACTCCCCAAACTCTATAAATAGAGTAGGCCAAGTCGACTTGGTGCCCTAGCTCTTTTAAGAGAGAGAAAATTTTTGGCTCCATAGAGTTTAGAGAGAGGAAAAATCGAGTTTGCCTAAGGTGTTAGGAAATTCGATTTGCACCACCAAAAATTAGGGTTTTGAGAGAAGAAAAATAAGAAAGGGTTCTTGTGGTTTCTTCTCCCTTTTGCGCCACTTTTGCCTTTTGATTCAAGAAGGAGTTCTTGAATTCAAAACACTGTAGATTTGTTCCCTGGTTCTTTTGGAGAAAAGAACAAAAGGCTATCAGAGCCACACTAGTCCTGGATTTAAATACTCTAAACATATGATGATATGGGGTTGGGCTTCGGCCTCGTTGTTTTGGACCTAGCCATTCACATGTTTTATTGTGTGACTTAATGGGGTTATCAAAACGGTTTTGGACCTCGAGGCATTAGATGGGATAAACATGCCATAACAAGTATCATATGATGATACAGTCCCATAAGGATCTAAGAGTCACATAGGATGTGATTGGTAAAGAGTTACCTACCTAAATAACCAAAGGGTGCATGATCGCCTACGCGACGGTAAACTTTGGTGAAATGTGGGTCTTAGCCACCAATAATAAATTTTACTGGGTTTTATAAAATGGTGGATATTTATTTTTCCTGCTAATTAAAACTTTTCATATCATAGTTGTAGAATAAATGGCAAACAATAGTTCAACGTTATCACTGCAACCTATCCTTGAGAAGGATAAATTTTCTGGGACAAAATTCCTTAATTGGTATCGTAATTTGAGAATTGTTCTCACCCAACGAAGGAAGCTGCAGACTTCATTGACTAGTTTTGTAGTTTTGAGAATTGTTCTCACCCAACGAAGGAAACTTTGTGTCCTAGAAATCCCTCCCCTAAAGAGCATGCCAAGGACGTTCCAAGAGCTCAAAGAACTGCTTAGGAGAAGCACTTCAATGACTCTGTGGACGTTGCTTGCCTGATGCTAGCCACGATGGTTCAAAGAGTTGAACACGGGAATATTGTCGGCTGTTGAGATGGTCACACATCTCAAGGAAACGTTCCAGAACCAGGGGAAAGGGAAGGGCAAAGGAAAGAGGAAAGGAGACGCCGTGGTTGGTGGGACCAAACCAGCGGCTGAGCCTAACCCACTACCTACCAAGAAGGCAAGGCCTTTAAAGGATGCAATTTGCCTTTTAAGAAATTGCAAATTGTATTGGGAAGATCAAAAGAATAAAAAGAGAGATGAGATCTCTACTTATGGTATCTTCGTTATAGACGTTCACTTGTCTACTTTAACCGCTTGGGTATTAGATGCAGCATGTGGTTTTCGCATTTGATGTGAAGGGTCCTAGAGACAGTAGAAAACTGGACAGAAGCGAGATGGACCTACGAGTGGGCAATAGAGCAAGGGTTGCTGCAGTTGCTGTGGGAACATGCGAGCTTGTTTTGCCCTCTGGGCTTATTTTATTGTTATCATGTACCTTCTTTAAGTTTAAATATTATTTCTCTTTCTTATTTGGATAAGAAAGATTTTATATATGTAAACGGTAAAGAATGGTGTTCAATTCATAAAGATGATGTTTATTTGCTTATGTGATTTGCAAGATAAACATTACGTCTTGAAATTGGAACGACAACACGATGACAAAATCTATAACATCGATACGAAAAGGATTGAGATTAGTGAATCTAATCCTACATACCTTTGGCATTGTCATTTAGGCCATATAAACGAGAAACGCCTAGAGAAGCTCCATAGAGATGGACTTCTAAGCTCATTTGATTTTGAATCATATGATGCTTGCGAATCTTGTGTAATTGGAAAAATGACAAAGGCACCCTTCACTGGCCACAGTGAGAGCGCATCTGACTTGTTGGGGATCATACATAGTGTTGTATGTGGACCCATGAGTACACAAGCTAGAGGTGGTTACTCTTATTTCATTGCGTTTACTGACGACCTCATTAGGTATGGCTACGTCTACCTAATGAAGCACAAGTCAGAGTCTTTTGAAATGTTCAAGAGATTTCAAAATGAAGTCGAGAACCAACTTGGCAAGAAAATTAAAGTACTTCGATCCGATCGAGGTGGCTAATATTTGAGCCAAGAGTTTATTGATCATCTTAGAAGTTGTGGGATCGTCTAACAACTTACTCCTCCTGGAACCCCACAGTGGAATGGTGTGTCTGAGAGGAGGAATCGAACTCTATTGGATATGGTTCGATCTATGATGAGTCAAACTGATCTTCCGCCATCCTATTGGGGATATGCTTTAGAAGCTGCCGCGTTCACACTTAACCATGTTCCGTCTAAGGCAGTTGAGAAGACGCCATATGAGATATGGAGTGGGAAGAGTCCCATTATGTCTTATCTCAAAGTTTGGGGATGTGAAGATTACGTTAAGCAATAAGCTAACGATAAACTGTCTGCCAAATCCCTCAAGTGCTTGTTTGTAGGGTACCCCAAGGAAACGAGGGGATACTATGTTTACTGCCCATCTGACAACAAAGTGTTTGTAGTCAGAAGTGGATTCTTTCTAGAAAAGGATCCTGTTTCCAAAAGAAACAGTGGGAGTAAGGTGGATCTCGAAGAAGTTCAAGATCCACAAGGCACTTCAGAGGCACAGACAGAAACTGGAGAAGATCCACAAGATGTTGTGGAACCTCCTCCAGAAGCACAAGGACCACGAAGGTCTGATAGGACACGTTTTCAGCCACAAAGATATGGATTTTTGGTGACTGAAAACAAGGACGTGTTGCTCATGGAGCGTGGTGAGCCTACCACCTATCAAGAAGCTATCGTGGATCCCAACTCTGAGAAATGGGTTGAAGCCATGAAGGCTGAGATGCAATCTATGTACGACAATGAGGTATGGACCTTAGTCGCTCCACCTAAAGGGATAAAACCCGTAGGGTGCAAGTGGGTTTTCAAAGAGAAAACAGACATGGATGGCATTGTCAACGTCTTCAAGGCGAGGCTAGTTGCAAAGGGATTTACGCAATGTCATGGTATTGACTATGACGAAATGTTTTCGCCTGTATAATATTCAAAAATATATTTTCTTTTAGAGAAATTCAGTCTCTTAGTTTTTTTTTTCTCTATAACTTGATTTAATTCTTGGTTAATGCTTTATGTGATTAAATATCCTTAATATGATAGAGGAATTTGTTTCTTCACCCTTTTATCCCAAACACAAGGCATAAAAACATTATCCCTTGTTAGCCCATTTGAGCCTTTTAATTAGGTGTTTTCAATATGACTAAGGATTTCTTTTAGTAGAAGTTTTTGCCATAATCGTCGTTTTTTGCTTTCATAGTCAGAAAAAATAAAAGGAAGAAAAAGAGAAAAAAAAAAAGTATCTTGCGAAATAAAAAGAAAAGAAAAATCAAAAGAAAAGCTAAAGAAAAAGATTGATCAATCAAAAGAGAAGAGTCCTATGCCTATTGACTCTTAGTAAAATATATGTATGTGAGCTTCAAAGTAAACTGGCAATTTCCCTTGGAAAAGAGGATGAAAGTTTCATAAGGTATTAGTTTTGAAGTACACTAAATTAAACCTTGAATGTCAACATTAAACACCGAAATTCTCATCTTTTTCATACACTTATTCTATATGGCATTTTTCTCATTCATTACAACCCTATTAAAGACCTCTTGATTTTGGATGATTTAACACTTGTGGTGGAGACCTTGCGAACTTCTACAAGCCTATGGTAGAAAAACTTAGTCTAAGGAATGACTTGAGAGAAAATACCCAATTAGTGAGGAGAACGATAAACTTTTGGAATTGGTCTTATAAAATTAGATCGCACTACTTTACCAAGTAACTTGCTTAGTGAATTCTCTAGCTCTAGGTTATGACTATGTGCTAGCCTTGAATCATGAACTTGGGAAAGTTCATTGATTCTTTGGCATATTCTCTTTTCTTCTACTTCGTAGCTTTGCTCAGGAGTGCAAGGTCTAAGTGTGGAGGATTTGATCAACCCAATATTGACATGTTATTTGGTCTTCTCTTTACATGTTCATAATGATAATTTATTGCAATTAGCCCAATTAATATATGAAGGGCTGCACCAAGGTATGGCATAATAAAGTGGATAAAATATATTATTTAGCGTTTATTTATTGTATTTTATAAATATGTGCTACTTAATGGGTTTTTCAGTGTTTCAGATATCCAAATAGGGTCTAACCAAAGGGAATCATCAAAAATCAACGAGATGATAATAAAAAGCACAATATTAGGTTGTGACGTCACCTGTGTCGTCAGCATAAGTGATGGCACAATCCTCTGAGTCAACATGACGTCAGCAGATAAGCTTCAGCGTAAAAATAGGACGTGTCGTTGGTTGTGCCGCTAGGAATTCCCACAGCACACGCAAGGAAGAGGACAAAATCCGGGCTACAACCACGTATACGATACGAGCGTGGGATTTTGTATACGATACAAAATCCGGGCACATGTTTATATGTATGAGATACATGGGGTAATAAACATGTGGCATGACTCGTTTAATTTTAAAAGGAGTTTTAAGATTAAACTTTAAAACAGAACAATTTTAAAAATTAAAATCAAGCCCTTTTAGAGAATCTTAAGTTTTTAATGCCATCGCTAAAACGCCCTGTCAAAATCTTGTTCATCGTGGAGCGGTGATCGCCTACGCGACACGTATCTGCCTTGACCTTGAGGAGACACGGGTGAATGGGATTTTCAATAGGACGCCCATTGAAATCTTGGTTCTTTGAATGCGGTGATCGCCTACGCGACACGTATTGCAGTTGGGCCTTGACGATATGGGGTTGGGCTTCGGCCTCGTTGTTTTGAATCTAGCCATTCACATGTTTTACCGTGTGACTTAATGGGGTTATCAAAACGATTTTGGACCTCAAGGCATTAGATGGGATAAACATGCCATAATAAGTATCATGAGATGATACAGTCCCATAAGGATCTAAGAGTCACATGGAGATGTGATTGGTAAGGAGTTACCTACCTAAATAACCAAAGGGTGCATGATCGCCTACGCGACAGTAAACTTTGGTGAAATATGGGTCTTAGCCACTAATAATAAATTTCACTGGGTTTTATAAAATGGTGGAAGTATTTTTCCTGCTATTTAAACTTTTCATATCTTAGTAGTAGAATCAATGGCAACAAACAATAGCTCATCACTATCACTGCGATCTGTCCTTCAGAAGGACAAGTTGTCTAGGACAAAATTCCTTAACTGGTATCGTAATTTGAGAATTGTTCTCACCCAAAGAAGGAAGCTGTTGACTTATTCGACTGGTTTTGTAATATGAGATTTGTTCTCACCCAACCAAGGAAATTTTGTGTCCTAGAAATCCCTCCCATGAAGAGCATGCCAAGGACGCTCCAAGAGCATAGAGAACTGCTTGGAGAAGCACTTCAATGGCTCTGTGGACGTTACTTGCCTTGATGCTAGCCACGATAGTTCAAGAGTTGAACACGGGAATATTGTTGGCTGTTGAGATGGTCACACATCTCAAGGAAACGTTCCAGAATCAGGGGAAATGGGAAGGGCAAAGGAAAGAGGAAAGGAGAGGCCGAGTTTGGTAGGACCAAGCAAGCGGCTGAGCCTAACCCACTACCTACCAAGAAGGCAAGGCCTTCAAAGGATGCAATTTGCCTTTTAAGAAATTGCAAATTGTATGGGAAGATCAAAAGAATTAAAAGGCGAGATGAGATCTCTACTTCTGGTATCTTCGTTATAGACGTTCACTTGTCTACTATAACCGCTTGGGTATTAGATACAGCATGTGGTTTTCACATTTGATGTGAAGGGTCTTAGAGACAGTAGAAAGCTGGACAGAAGCGAGATGGACCTACAAGTGGGCAATAGAGCAAAGGTTGCTGCTGTTGCTGTAGGAACATACGAGCTTGTTTTGCCCTCTGGGCTTATCTTATTGTTATCATGTACCTTCTTTAAAGTTCAAACAATGCTTCTCTTTCTTATTTGATAAGGAAAGGTTTTGCATGTGTTAACTGAAAAGAATGGTGTTCGATTTATAAAGATGATGTTTATTTGCTTATGTGATTTGCGAGATAAACATTGCGTCTTGAAATTTGAACGTTAACACGATGACAATATCTATAACATTGATACGAAAAGGATTAAGATTGGAGAATCTAATCCTACATACCCTTGGCATTGTCGTTTAGGCCATGTAAACGAGAAACGCCTAGAGAAGCTCCATAGAGATGGACTTCTAAGCTCATTTGATTTTGAATCATATGATGCTTGCGAATCTTGTTTACTTGGAAAAATGACAAAGGCGCCTTTCACTGGCCACAGTGAGAGGGCATCGTACTTATTGGGGATCATACATAGTGATGTATGTGGACCCATGAGTACTCGAGCTGAAGGTGGTTACTCTTACTAACCGCATCAATAGGTTTGGCTACAGCTACCTATTAAAGCATAAGTCGGAGTCTTTTGAAATAGAGATTTCAAAGTGAAGTAGAGAACTAACTTGACAAGAAAATCAAAGTCCTTCGATCCGATCGAGAAGACGAGTATTTGAGTCAAGAATTTATTAATCATCTTAGAAGCTGTGAGATGGTCTCACGACTTACCCCTTTTTCTGAAACCCCATGGGGATAGTGTTTCCGAGAGGAGGAATCGAATGGTATTGACTATGACGAAACCTTTTCCCCTGTTGCAATGGCCAAGACCATTAGGATCCTGCTTTCCATAGTCGCATATTATAACTATGAGATATGGCAAATGGATGTCAAAACAGCATTCCTTAGAGGAAGGTGTTGGGAATCCTAGGCGCCTAAAGCAGCGAAAGCAAAAACAAGACAATTAAAATTAAACGCCTAGGTCCTAGAATTCCCGAACGGATCCGCTAGCAGAATTTAAAACTTTTAGATAGTGTTATACCTCACGAGTTTCAATCTGATGGTTGAACAAGGCGAGTCCAAGGAGCCCACTCCCAGCGTTCTCCCTCTGCCAGTAATCCACACGAACAGTTTCTTTGAACACCGAGGTGCTAGCCTTCAGTTCTTTTCTCCAAAAGAACTAGGGACCAATCTACAGATCTCTGAACTCAAGAACTCTTCTTGAAACAGCAATTGAGGTGGCGCTTAGAAGAATCCCCCCACAAGAACTCCTTCTTGCCTATTCTTCTCTCACAAACCCTAATTTTGGAGCTTGATCGATTTTCTCTAACTCTTAGAGAAAAGTCGATTTTCTCTCTTGGGTGCAAATGTGTGATTTTCTCTCTCTAACTCTTAGGAAGAAAATCAAAACTAGGGTTGTATAATATTGCTTGTCACACTTAGGGCAAGTCCACTTGCCTTGTATTTATAGATCAAAATTTGGTGATTTAATTATTCCTAAAATCAAGATATTCTGGTAATATAATTATTTTAGGACTTGAATTTATAATTAAAATATTACCTTAATATTTTAATTTAAATTCAAATTGCAATCTTGGAGAATCAAATGAGAGATCAAATCTCTCATTGGGACC
>QANZ01036842.1:46050-56791 GCA_003254925.1 Chamaecrista fasciculata | reverse complement strand
CTTCTGAAAAAAAAATTAAATGAAGTAAAGATAGAGAAAAAAAAATAAATGCTGGTAACAGTGTCCTAGTATAATATGTTCAAGATACCTTTTAATTCCCCCTGTATTTGTTAATCCCATGAAACTAAAGTCCAAGCAAGACTCTTAATATACGAATAAACTTGAATGTTAAATTTACCAAGGGACGAACGAAAGCCTACTAAAAGAAGCAGCATTGAGGAATCTCTAACAATCAACTTAGAATCCTACAGTTAGGGGTTTCAAACTAGCATTAAATTATAGTGAATTATATTTCTATATTATGAAATGAAGTTTACATCTATATCTATAGATTTCAGAAAATTTAATACATCCACTTCCTTTTTATTCATAGTCATAATTAATCGTTCACTTATTTCTTATTTATATTCAATAATGGACAACCAACTATTTATTTCTTACTTATAATCAACAATAGACAACCGACAATTAACATAGGTAAAAACAAATTGAATAACCAACAATTAACATTGTCAGCAGTTAGAAACAAACTGAATGCATCAACTAATTAGTAACTAGCACATTAGGTTGTGATACTTTTGTATATGAAATATCTAGGACTAGGATGGTTTTTTAGTAATAAGAATAGTAGTGTTATTTCCATGTTAATTTACGGGTTGTTCAAGCAACAATAAGTCGAGATCTAATTAGCTAAGTTTAACGCATTACCATAGCATAACACACATATGTGATCCGATAGACCAATAGCAACTATCGTAAGGAACTTAAATTGTTGTACTCAATATTTAAAAATAATATAAATTTGTCAGTTGAGATAAGGTTGCGTCCAACTCTAAACGTAATTTCTGAACATACGAAAGCAAACATGATTTGCCCAGCTCTTATGATCTGATAAGTGTGGAGCAGAATTTTTTTTTCTTTTTTGAGGTCAAGAGAAAGAGCTAATTAGAGGCCAGAACAATCTATTAAAGAAGAGTAAACTTTATAATTGCAATGGAAATATTTCTAATATTGTTCAAAAAAAAATTCTCCTAAAAATCAAAGCTAGATAAAATAAAAAACAATAAGATGTAGAGGAAAGTTCATCATTTGATGTAAAAGGTTTTTCCTGTACACAATTCTGTACATAAAATATGGAAGCGAAACCTGTCCAGAGTAGAGTACCCTCTGTTTCTGTACAGCGAAGCCAAGTGAATGAAGTACCTGCATTTTCGGGCTATGTACACACCCCCAACAATTATAGTCAGTGAAGACTAGAGCTTCCTCTCCTTCAAGCAGCAATCAGCTCCTCTTCCAACCACCACCACTAACAGCTAGACACTCGTTAAGACCCTTTATCTACATCTCTAGTAACTACACTCTAATAATTACATGTTCAGCATCGAAATGCAGATCCAATCGAGAGAATCAATTTATGAAAGGTGGAATGATCCTTGCCCCTCCGTTATGGCATATAAGAGCTTCTCTTTCATCCTTTCCTGAAATTGCATAAACCCAAAAAAAAAAAANAAACCAAAAAAAAAAAAAAAAAGCGGTTCCCACGCAAGATTGATTATTATTACTATGGAAAGCAATAGAAAGTTGTTTATTAATGTAGGATCGAAATAGTGAGACTGTACTTTTGATGAGTAAGGAGGTAGCTTCAGATAATTTGCACAAGTCATCACGCTAGGCAAATCGATGTCTGCCCGGTTGGTACAATGCTGTCAAAAACACCAAGAATATGAGAAGATCATAAAGCCAAGGGCAAACGCCAACGTTTAGCTGTGGGTTATAATATCTACACACCTTTCGCACAATAGTCAACTTTGGGTTAAGAGATGCCAATCCTCCGGGAGGAAGCCGGGGTGCCCCGGTCACAAACTGCAGAAATGCTCGTCGCTGTGCATGGTCAAATTCTCGAATAATTTCCAGCAACTGATATTCCACAGCAGTCAGTAATTTACAGGTTATGAATTTCTGGCATAAGCCACATATGGAAACCAACAATACACACACACATATATAGTGTTGTTTGAGAACAGAGGAATGCTCACATTAACAATTGGCGGACTGCTGGCGGTGTACCCATGATCAAATTTAATGTGATCTGCCAGCTCATTGAACTGCAAACATGAGACAATTTAGTTTTTGTAATCATTTTCCTCTCAAGTCCCATCAAATACAGAAGGTGTATAGAGATTGACAAATGAAATAAATACATACAGCCCAGGGGTCATGCTCTCCACAAAGTAATTGCTCAAGTTCTTCCTCATTAAAAATGTGAAGATGCTCGATGGGGAGGACCTGAAGTTGTAAAAAAAAAAAAAAAAATAAACAATCAAAGAATTGACAATCGTGTNAAAAAAAAAAAAAAAGATAAACAATCAAAGAATTGACAATCGTGTGATTTAAAAAATAAATAAAAGCAGAAACAAATTAATATTAAACCACCCCATAAAAAGTAAAAACTTTGTCAAAATAAGTTGCTAAGTAAAAAAATGGGAGCTCAGGTTGATAAACATTTGGTCAAGTGGTCAGCATAAAATATCAGACCCAAATATTAGGCACAAAAACGATGCAGACAAGGAAGACACGTCAGGAGTAATTATCCATTTATCCTATAGCATGTTATGTTAGTATGTTACATTGATAAAAATGACCCAACGACACTACTTATCATGCATACAGAAGGTGAACATTTTACATGAAAGCATCTCCTCAAATTGATATTCCTTGAGATTTTTATCTGAAGATCTCGATGAGTTTCTCATCATTAGATCACTCAGAGATTTATTTGTATAGCAATAAAAAAATATTGTACATAAATCAAATTATCAAAAGGTAGAAAACAGACAAGTCAAGCTCTTCATAGCATAACCTTATTTTCTGTCACAAATTAATCTAAATAGATCCTCATCTAACCATTTTAGTTTCTAGTCCTTCAAACCATACAAGAGCAGTAACACTCATACCCTAGTGACCAAGTGACAGCTTTGATGTCAAGTTCCTTTTCTTCATAATATAATATGTAAACTTCAATTCTCTCCAATTTAGAGCTATAACAATTATAACAACTAAAAAGGTTCATATATTAATTTTCTGAAACATTAAAAACTAGAAGCCATCAGAAAGTATGTAAAGCATCATCAAGACAAGGTAATAATGGAAGAACCTGATTAAAACCAGATTTGAAAGCTTCCACTTGTCTGGAAATTCCTGATCTCACAGTTGCATCCACTATAAGAGAAACATAATCACCCAAGTTTCTCATATTCACCTAACACACAAAAATATATAAATATATTATGATTTTATCCTGCAAATGAAAATATTTTAGAAGTTAAATTGCAATCATATCAAGTGATATCTTACTGTTGAATGGTCAGTGCCAGAAGCAAGTACAATCTCAGGATACCCAGGAAGAGTGAAATCCAGGCAAAGATCCTCAATTCTTGTATCTCGAAAGCATGAATCAAATTCCAGCTTATAATTGTCTCCACAGACAGATTCCAAAAACTTTTTCCGACTAACAAGAGCTTGAAATTCTTGAAGCACCTTGCCAAGCCCTGGATCAAATGACTGAATGTCATACAGAGAGAGTTCCTAAAAAGACAATAAGAAGATAGAGAGACTAAGTCAGATATAATGATCAGCTGAAAGCAAATAATTCTTGGTAGCCAGCTGGGTTTCAAGCTTATGTGAACTTCATCAACTTTATCTTAGAATTGATGTACCTTTCCAAGAATAAGTTTATAGAAGGCTTTGGAGAAATGCAGATCTAAAACCCTTCCATCTTGAAGAGCTTTAGCAATAACTTGGCCCAAAAGGAAAAATTTCTTTGTTACTTCAGAGAAGTGTATGCCACCAGATGATTCCAACGTTGAAGACCATGGACAAGGAAAGAGTCCATAGGGAGACAGAATTCCCGTCTCAGACTGCAAGTTTGTCCCTGATGTAAAGAAAGAACTATCCTCTCTCCACATGCCCAATCCAGATTTCTGGAACTCCTGACAGACCAAGGTATAAAATTCCAATGTTGGTCCAAGACCAGTACCGACTTCTTCATCATATTCCACTTCAAGAACTACTTTTTGACGGGCATGTAGGTCCATCATTTGTGCAGCAGAATCCAGAATGCGGTTGCGAAAAACCAAAAACTTCTTTCGAGGCAGTCCACCAAGCCTCAATCGTCGGTCACTTGTTGTTACCAAGTCATTGTGAGACAAATGAGGTTGTATTTGTGGTTGACCAAATGCTGCCAACTTGAAGTACTTACATCTTGCCTCAAAACTAAAAAGGAAAGGACATGTAGCCACTAACTGATTACACCATAAAGGCATACCACCAATTGAAACTGCAAAAGAATCCCGCATCTGTTGTTCCAGTTTCTCAGTCAACTTAACACTCACAAACTCATTTTGTGGGATAGAAGGAACAGCTACTTTTAACCCATCCAGGTTATCAACTTTTCCTTCAGTAAAAGCACAAATTCTTTCACGAGACATGAGGTGAAAAATATATCTGTTCATGGCCTCCAAGCTTTTAAGAAGAAACAAAATATCGTAAGTTGGGCTCGACTTCTCCAAATCAGAAACAAGTTCACAAGAGAACATGTCTGAGAAAAAGGGAGTGTACTGCATATAAGTTGCAACTTTGTCAACAACAAACCCATCTCTGGTTGAAGGAGTTTCTGGAGCTGGAGGGGTTGAGTCCTTCGATACCACAGCCCTTCTATATGTCAATGTGTGCACTTGACTCCACAGTTTTGCACCAGAGAAAGAATCATTTTGTTTCATAAATTGACCAATAATTGCCTGGTAGACTGTCAATTTAGGATCAAGCTGTTGATCTTCAAGATAAAAAACGAGCTTTTGTGCAGCTTCATTGCTACAAGGTGCAGGATGTCTATCAAGTTTTGGGCCTGCTTCTGCATTCAATTCTATTCCTCGCTCCGGATACCCCTATTACATGCAATCACCAAAAACAAAACATATGCTAAGTTGTACGTACATTAACATATGCTAAGGTGTACGTACATCAACATCATGCTGAATGAGAAATTAAGGTTAGGTATAAGAACAACAACACAACTACCAGGTAATTAATTGCACAACAGGTCAATTAATCTCAAAACAATACAAAAGAAGATTTATAGAGTGATTAAGTATCAGTGTTGGATAAGAAAGCTGATAAATGACAAATTATATAACCATTAATCCATTATAAACTTAGGTCCACGGAAATAACAACATTAAGTATGTTCAGTAATATTAACTAAGAAATATACTTACACCATGAGTCTCAGAAGATGATGATTCTCCTGGATTTGAACTGACAGCTTCATCAGGTCTAGGCTGCAACTGATTTGGCTCTTCTTCCTGCAATGTAAGTATAACTGTCTGTTTAAAAAAATATCCCAGGTCCTTATGCCAAAGGAAACGAACAAAAAACAAAATAAAACTTTGGCTGAAAGCACCATCTGATTTAAGAAATAACCACCCAAAAAAATTAATGCATTAAATGAATGCAGCTTAAGTGAATCAGTAACCTGAGTCTCAAGGATATTGGCTAACATAACATCGGGCCCCATATTTACAGGACAAGAACTTGCATTTGATGGTAAATGAAGGTGTGGACTTTCTGCTTGGAACACTACTTGGCTGGATGATGACCTTTCCTGACTAGTTCTTTTCATGCTAACCTTTGGCCATAAATATCCTTCAATGGTATGTAAGGTTGAAAAAGGATCAACAGAAAGAAAGTCCTCTGTATAATTACTAAGGCATGTCTCTCCCTCACCCCTGACAAAACGGACTTTCAGGCAAGGATATGGTATGGAACATCTATTTGGAACAGTAGCATAAGAACTCCTTAGTTTTTGTCCATTGCTCAAAATAACAGGGAAAGCCTCTAGAGAAGTCAATGCACTTTGCAAGCTTCGTATTAGGAAAGAAAGGGGTTTATCCCCAGAGAGAAGCTCCGACAAGGATAAGCATACCCTTGCCAAAACCTCAAATCGTTTTTCAATGACATCACCATAAGTACCCTGTCTTTCCGCATTCTTTTTGATATACTGACCATGAGATAAGTAGTTTATTAATGACTTTACAATTCCACTCTCAATAAATTCAAAAGTAGAAACTTGTTCCTTTCCAGTAAGCTTCTCCATGATTTGATGCAATATATTATCAACTTTCTCTTCATGCAGAGCAAGAGAACATGTGCCCAGTGAATCATTTAATGCAGTGGATAGTGCTCTGAGATTTTGAAGAATTTCAGTCAATCCTTTTTCAGGGTCATATAATTCTGATGCTAAGAATTTTGACTTAATATGCTTTGCAAGGTTAATAACAGAGTCCTTCTCGAGCTTGCAACTTTCAGCTTCTGATGATGTTGCTGAAGATTGATTAGGGGAAAATGCATAACAAAGACATTTAAGGTCCCTAGAAGAAGATTTTTGACTTGAGTCAAATGCCAGCTGGATGCCAGTAAAAACTGGATATGTCAATTGTGAAGAGCTTTCTGGAGTTAAGAGTGCATCAATGGCAAAAAAGACGCCTTCCTTTATAAACAACTTTAAGAAATTATCTGAAAACTTTTGAAGAATTATCTCAGCAATCTGTAAGGCTAATATCAGCAAATGCTGATCCTTTCGAGCGAATACTCCAGCTAGAAAACTGGAACATTAACTAGATAAAATCAATACATTTTCAAAAATTATTTAATACTTCAATTCTTAAGGACAAGGAAGCCAGCCTCACCTTGAAATGCCAGCATTCTTGAGCAACTCAACAAGCAAGTCAGATTTGCTCAAATACACTAACTTGTACATAACAAATAAGCATCCATGGCAAACATATAAACTTGCACCAGAATTAAACACCTGTGAAAAGATTTAACAGATATAAAAAATAATAATGAGAAGGAAAAGAAAAAAGAAAATTTACATATGAGAAGAAACCAACCAACCTGGATCAACAGAGGAAGCACATCCATCCCAAATTTTTGCAGATAATCTGGGTGATTAACTAGAAAGGTTTCCTTGTCCAACACTATTTGATCATTATGATCTTTTGCCATATAAGGGAGAAGCTCATTCAGAAGTTTCAGAACTTCATATACCTAGGATGTTAGGATCAATTCTCAATCAGCCTTCACATAGATATTATATGAAAGCTCACACTATCGGCCTTGGCCATTTCAGTGCGGGCCATAAATCCATAAATTAACACAAATATTATTAAGTAATTAATCATACTAACTATATCATATATTAACTTTTAGTTTAAAAGCATAAAGCAAACATCATCAATCTGTTTAAAATACATCATGCTTCATTTCTGATTGCACTAATGATATTTTGACAAGTCATGCCAAGTAGAACTTTCGAGATGTTTTTGAACTGAAAGTAGATGGTAGGATGCAACACCAAGGATAGGACTTAGGTGAGGTGAGGTGATAGGTGAATTTAAGATAAGGAATTTAAATGTCAGTGTTTCAAAATTGCACTTAAATGCTACGTTAAACATATTTATGAATTTAAATGATTGCAAGCTAACTGAAAATGTGAACCTAACCAAATAATAGCAACCCTGGAAAACACAAGAAAACATTCCTTCTAAATCTTCTGTGCAAACTAAAATGAACCAAAGAGGTTCAACATTTTCTTTTGCATTTTATTAAAAAGAGAAATAGTAAGATTTACGTTGCAATAATTAATTAAATTGTGTAACTCTTAAAACAGTAGAAGACAAAACAGAGCTGTAGACTAAGTTATGGACCTGATTGCAATGGCCCCCAATGGAATGAGAGGATGAGACACCATGTGAGAGATCAAATGTAGCCAAGATATCCTTCAATATGTTGCTAATATTAAGCTCATACAAAGTCTTGAAGGCTACAACAGAACCAGAAGAAAGTCTGACAAGTAATCCAATCAATCCCTGACAAGCAAAACAAAATAAACTAGCATCATCTTCAGAGACATTGGGAAAATAAGTGGAGACAGGTAGACATCCAAAAATGCAGATCAAAATTTCTTCTTACATTATAAATTGGTTGAGATAGAGTTGTCCGGCCATTTAAACTTAAAAGATGTGTGACTTGTTGAATCAAACCGTGCTTACAAAGTTCATCCAACAATTCAGATGACTGACCAGCTCGCTCCACTATTTTGATTAGGCAGGTAGCAACACTTTCTACCAGCTGAGGAATTAAAATTAGAAGGTCAATATAACTAATAGAAAAGGAAAACTAACTCAACAGAAGAAACAAGTTTGCAGAAACATCATCCAGAGTCCACTTAGTGTTACCTGCCTATCCTCATAACGAAGAAGATTGCATAAAATGGGTAGAGCATCCATGCAAGGAGAAGGGGTTTCTGAGGGCAGCTTCTTACATATGTTCACCACAGTAGAAAGAGCCACTCTCTGATTGATGAGGGGATATTAGTGAAACACAATATTATTTCATCAAGGGGCCTCTAATAACTAAAGCAAATCTAGGATTTTAAAGTTGATAAGAACAATGGCGAATTCCCATGAGGATGGCGCCATGCTGAGTTAGAGGCTTACCTGTATGCTTGTTGAGAAGAAGTCAATATAATTTAAAACTGCCATGATAGCCCCAGCACGCAAGCAGGCAAGTGGTTGTTCTCGTGATATTTTCTCCAATGCTTGGAGACACTACATGAACACAACATCTATAATCATATATTCCTTTCTTACTATAAAATAACCCCAAAAGAAACATCAATAAGGATATATTACAAACAAACAATTATTAATTACCTGCTCAGCTACGTCTTGGTACTCAATAGCCAATAATCTTTGACATAATGTAGGAATAGCATCATGACTAACTAAGAAAGCAGCTGATCGAGGATACACATCACATATATAGGTGATAGCCCTAATAGCCAACAACATTATATTTGGGTTACTATCAAGCTTTGCCAGCTTTACTAGTAGTGGTGATAATGAATCCGAAGTCATGCTGGAGAGTGAACCCTCTGTGCAAAATGACAACAATTCACAAAGCTCAGTAAGAATAGCTAATTGAGCAGAAGGCTCATTCTCCTCACTCAAACTTGATATAATTTTTTTGAATTTCCCATTATCACTGGACAATCTCTGCCTATGATAGCCTTGAAGACTGTTGTGATGCTGCTCCATGTCATCTGAATCACATGATCCATAAGCTGAATCCTTCTCTGGTTCACCCTCTGATCGGCTTGAAGCTGAGGCAGATGATGAAGTATCCATGTCATTATCATGTGTCTCCATCATTGGGTGTGTTGAATTGGTATGGATTTGAATTGATGCATTGGAAGAACTCGGTCTAAAGTCCAATGAACTACAAGCCCGCTTATCAGCAGGTAGCTCATCTACCATTTCTGGCCGCTTCTGGCCTCGATTTCCCATTAATTGCTTCTATCCACCAATGGTAATTGAACCCTGTTTAGTTCAAAATCTTGATTATTATTCATAAACATAAAATCTTAACACAGGTAGGCCAAATAAGTCTTAATTTAGAAACAAAATGTATGGAAAGTCCATAATTCCACTCTAGAAGAACCACACTGTTCTAGTGTTAAAAGGTTTCCTCAATAAAAACAGGATGAGTGGTTATTTTTTATCAACTCCAAAATTATCCCCGTCACTCAGTCATCACGATCGTAACAAAAATGTGATACTGATTCCTTGACAACTTTCACAGCAAGGAAATCTCATCAAAAGCAAAGGCTAAATTAATATAGGAAAGTGATCAAAGAAAGCGGAAAGGGAAAATTGAGCTTTTCAACGATAACCGACTCGTAAAATGTTCTCGACGAAACCTCAGAGTCTCAGACACTATACAAATCAAACACAAGAATTTTATAAGCAAAAGGGTTGATGAAGAACACGGAAACACTCGAACGGCGTATATAATTGACATGTGCACATACATAATATGCAAACATGCCCTGCGTCCATCGTTTGCAAACGAAAATATCCACAGGTAAAGAAGGCAAGGCAATCACACTTAAAACAGCAATGGCAGCAAAAGAAAAGAAAAACGATCAACTGAGGAAGAATCAACGGAAGTTTAAGACTCAAAACCGCAAAGTTTCAATTGTTCTTGGTTGAGTTACCTAGTTGCAGTAGTTAATCGGTCTTCGAGAAAGTCGAAGACGCAGTTTTCTGAGAAAAAATAATATTACGGTAATTATAAGGCTGTTCTTCTCCGTTCCCTTCCTCCTCTTCGTCTCACTTAATCGCCGAATTCTTCTGAGTTTTCAGAGATTAAATTAAGGTCTATACGAGAACAACGATGAGAAAAGAGGAAACTAAAACTAAAAAGAAAAAATTAAAAAAATATAAAACACGAAAACTAGAAAGGCACACGGATGTAGTATAAATCTTAATGCACGAGATAGCAATCCTAATAATACTCCATCACAAAGAACAAATCAATATACGGTGCTTATCAAGTACATTAAGCTTAATCTATCGCCAAATCAATGGCCACAAAGGCTCTTATTAATACAAATGCGAAGCTGATTAGCTGTGAGTTTGGATTTTCCACAAAGATAAGCATCCAATTCTTTGATGATGCATTCTGGACCGTTTGATTTGTAGACTAGATTATACCATCGTACAACCCAAATCCACACGTGTGATGAAACTAATTATGGGCCTGGAATCTAAATTGGCCGAAAGTTTACAGAGACAGAGATCCATACCAATGAACCATTCCATTCAGTCAGAAAAAAAAAAAC
>QANZ01036842.1:4008-36463 GCA_003254925.1 Chamaecrista fasciculata | reverse complement strand
AATAATAATAATAATAATAATAATAATAATAATAATAATAATAATAATAATTGGTGGCCGGTTGGACCGTCGATTCAACGGTTCTGATCGGTTAAATCCGACCCACTTTGGTCTAACTGCTAGTTTGATTTTTGTAGGTTTAACCAACTCGTTCTAGTGATTGTTGACAGTTGAACCAATAATTTCAATTTAATAATTATTATAATTTTAAAATTAAAAAATTAATTTTTATAATATTTTATGGTAAAATTTAATTTTTTTAATTTTATTTTGAAAGTTTATTAATTTAAAATTGTGAGAAGTTAATCTCATTCACTATTTCTCTTTTCCATTATATGCTCACATGACTTTCTCTCTTCCATTATATGTTCACATGTTAATTGTTTTTATTTTTTATAATTTTTAATTGTTTTTATTTTTTTATAATTTTTATTTAAATTATTTTTGACCTACCATAAAGATCCTCAGACATATATAATAGTATAGATATTTGAAAAAAAAAGGAGTGAAACTTTTAATTTGTAAATTTTTAAATAAGAGAAATTAAGAAACTATATAATACCTTTGAAAGAATAAAAAAAGTTTATAGGGAATTCAAATTAAAGTTTATATTTAGCTAAATTAAAATGGCTACTTTTACCTAATGGCTAAGGAAGCTAAAGATAGTATATAACTATATTCTTTATCATGTAATCCTAACAACAAATTGGGAACAAGTTATCTTGACACGGTCATTAGTTTTTATATATTTTTTATATAAATTAAGAGTATCCACCGTCGACAACTGTGACTAATTCCTTCGTCGCGGATCCTCCACTCAAAAATAAACGACTGACCACAGAAAACAAATATGATTATTGGAACCAAAAACAAATAATATTAAATATAGTTGAAATTTGAAAATATATCAGATTCCACCAAAAGATAAAACCACACTGTAAAAACTCGGACAGGCCATTGACCCGGTGGAAGGCTTAAAAAATACATTTTCAAATATACATATTCATCAAATAAACATTAATATCTTACAATAATTTAAATATAAAGTAAAAATTAAACACTTTGGTACCCTTTGTAGCTATTTTGCAATTTTAACCATGACAAATTTTGTAAAAATTACATATTGACCCCAAAATTTTTTTAAAGTTTTTATTTTAGTCCCTAGTTAATATGTATTCAGGGAGCAATTTGTAATTTATTGGTGTCAATATGTAATATTTGCAAACTTTTTCAGGTCAAACCGGTTCACGGTTCACCGGTTCGGCGGTTGAACCGGTGACTGGCCCGGTCAAATGCAGAACGGTATTTTGCTTATTCCGGACCGGTATGGTGCCCGGGTCATCGGTTGAAACGCTTGATCCGGTCCGATTTTTTGTACTATGGATAAAACATCAAAATTTAAAACAAATATAAATAAAAAAATTGATTCGGTTGATGTGTGTGTCATGCGATGTAGGGAAAAAGATAAGAAAAATAAGGATCCGAAAATTTTGTAATTTACTCTGAAAGAATCTTTTAAGATTTTCATTCAAAAAATATATATTTTTAAATTCGATTGTTGTTCCATCTTCTAGTTTATATAAACTTATAGTTAACTATTAGTATAATTAATAATAAATATTTTGATTCATTTGATAATTTTTTTAAAAAAATAATTCCTACAAAATCAAAAGTTCATTAATGTTTTGTCATTTTGTAAATTAAAATAATTTTTTGAACAATACTAAAGTTAAGTGAAATCTTGTTTATTTTAGCCAATAATCAAATAAACTATTACAATAAAGTTACCATAAAGAATTTATTAGTTATGTAGAGATGAGATCCCATTGTATAGTGCTAAAGTGAATGGAAATAGACACAAGTAGAATAGGAATGTAGAAAATGGTAGACACAAGGAGCCAAAGAAGCAACGACTTTAGGGTAGTCACGTAAAAGCCCCATCATAAGTAAAAATATTAAATAAATAAAACAGAAATGGTGGGGTGGCTTTATCATCCACCATGACCAACGTACACGAGAAGCAAAACGTTGGCTATGGTGCATCCTATTCCTACCAACCCAATGCACACTCCATAATTTAATGGAGGATTAAGTTATTTGCCTTTTTTCTTTCTTTTTTGATTTTAAGGACAAATCTGATACAAGAAAAACTAGCAGGAGGACTTGGGCAGAATTTGAAGTAGCTTTGGTATATGTATATGCACAAATACACGTACACCTTTTTGGCTTTCTGTTGGCATAATGCAATATCTTTAAATGCGTCTAAATGTTCATGTAGAAGACGTTCTTCTTCCCATTATATCGTCTTTGATGGATAGGTGATTTTGATGAGAAAGTGAGAGAAACATATGTCTATTATTTGTAGATTAGAGGAGATACCCAACTCTTATATTTATAATTGAAGGTTAGTAATGGTATGATGACACAAAATGACAAAACAAAAACTATTTATTTTGTTTAACTAGTGTCATGTAAATGTTAAATTACACATTCATGACTCAACCAATTTCTATTAAAATGATATTTCAATCAATTAAATTGAATAAGAAATAATTTGTTTACCAAAAAAAATAAATAATTTGCTGGCGAAATCTCTGTATTATCTAGATTTTTTTGTTTCTCATTCATCTTATTTACTACTCCATTTAGTTAATAGTCAACTAGCATCCGTGTTTATTGGATGAGATATTTGTGACGACTCTCAAACTTCCTCAATTCATTGACTCATTCAGCCATTCCACTAACGCCCATCCTTTAGGCTATGTTTGGGAGTTTTAGTGAAGATGGAGAGGAGAGGATATTAATGGACACTAATAGAGTGGAGAGGAGAGGATATTAATGGACTGAGTAGATATGTTGTTTGGGAGTTTTTAATGAAGAAAGGAATGGACACTTGTTAATCTTGTTTGGAAGTTATTTGTAATGGAATAGAATGGACACATGTTATTTTTTGTTAGTATAAGGAGTCATTAAAAAATAATAAAACTGTCCCCTCCTTCCTTGGCACCCCAATTTGGGGTGCCAGCAAAAATTGAATTTTGGGGTGCCAAGTGTCCCTCCTTATCCACTCCACTCTCCTCTAAAAAAACTTCCAAACATAATTTTTTTACCTTTTGTCCCTTCCTCTCCTCTCCATTCCCCCGTTGACACCCCATCCAAACATACCCTTAACGCTCATTTTCTAAAAAAAAAATTAGGTAAATTACACTTTGGTACCCTGTAGTTTGGTCATGACCGCACTCGTCGTTAGGTGGCCAAAAATACCGGAATTAAATGCACTATAGTGGTGCAATCCGAGTCGATCTCTCGAGGAACTTTTGTGCAAGGTTTAATTGTAAACGATACCAAGTTATTGCCAATCGGGTAAAAGCGAAGAAAATTTGTTCTTTGATTGTTTATCTAAGACCTAAAACAATAATTAAATAAAGCAATAATATTTTTGGGGTTTTTGATTAATAAGAAAATAATAAACAAAAGCGATAAAGATAGAGAAGACACACTTATTGATGGAAACACCCAACAGAGGAATTGAATTCGGCCTTCCTAGCTTATAAATATCGGAGTAATTACTTCACAAACCATTTACTAAAGTTGTCCACTACCGTTAAACATAGCAATTAACTCAATTATAAACATAACCAAGATAATCACTTCAATGAAGCTAATGGCGAGATAAAATCAAGAATTCAGGCAACTCTATAACTCAGACTAAGTTATCAAAGAGAAACTTATCCCAATTATTAGTCAAACCAACTACAACGTATCCGAACGGATCATAATCAAGACAAGAATAATCAATACATATCAGAATCTAAAATCCAATCTCAAATTCATAATCAATATCAGAATTACAAGTTCTCTAACCAAGAAAAACTCAAACCCTAATATAAAACGATGAAAAGAGTAAAGTAAAACTCCCTAAGTGTAAAACTCCTCCAATCCTCTTATGGGTGTGGAATCTAGCTTCTCATGGAGAGAGATTCGGCTTCAACAAGCCTCCTAGCCTCCAAAATAGCCATGGATGAAGGTGGGAGAAGAGAGGGGATGAAAGAGATGGTGTCAAGTGTGTCTCTAGGGTTCCTCCCTATTTAAATGACCTAAAAACTTCTCATATATGTAAATTTCGGCTCATTCCAAAGAAATCTAGGTCAGAATCATCAAAATCGGGCTTGGGCCAACATAATTACAAGTTAATAATTACAAGTTATCGCGAACACGCCGCGGACCCGCCGCGGCTGTGCATGGCGGCGGTTCCGGCGGCGGGTTTTCCAGCAACTTGAGTTTGTTTTCAGTTTGGTCCCTGACTCGTCTCCAAACATCCTTGAGCCTTCCTCGAAGTAATTCAGCACTTTGGACTTCATTAAAACCTATCAAGAACATCGAGAAACTAAGTGAATTCTCAGGATAAAGAGGATCAATCAAGTAATAAAGATTAAACCCGAGAAAACCACTCAATTAATTACAAAATAGTCCAAATAATCATCAAACCTCAAGGCATCATATTTCATCATAAAAGGACATAAAGGCATGCAAATGAATCCCAAATGAATATAAAATGCCCTAAAATGTCCCTAAAATACATGATGAAATATGGTCAGATCAGGTCATATTTCTCTTTGGTACCCTGTGGTTTAAAAAATGATACTTTGGTACCCTGTGTTATTCTCCATTAACACTTTGGTACCATTTGGAGCTATTTTGTAATTTGAACTATAACAAATTTTGCAAAAATTACATATTGACCCCCAATACTTTCAAAAAATTGTAAATAGGTCCCTGTATACATAATATCTAGGGACTAAAATGAAAAATTTAAAAAATTGGGGTCAATATATAATTTTTGCAAAATTTGTTATGGTTAAAATTACAAAATAGCTCTAAAGGGTACCAAAGTGTTAATGGATGATACCACAGGGTACCAAAGTGAAATATGACCAAACCACAAGGTACAAAAGTGTAATTTACCCTAAAAAATTAATGAAAGATTATTGGGTAAATTACAAAATAGGGTCCTGTGGTTTGGCCCCGTTTCAGATAGGGTACATGTGGTTTGAAAAGTTTCAAATTGGNTTTTTAAGGGCCATTAGAGGAAAAAAAAACAATAATTCAATTCTTGGCGACTTTTTTTAATTTAACCTTGCATTATAAAATTTAGGGTAAATTACACTTTGGTACTCTGTGGTTTGGTCATATTTTACTTTGGTACCCTGTGGTTTAAAAAATGACACTTTGGTACCCTTTGGTATTCTCCATTAACACTTTGGTACCCTTTGGAGCTATTTTGTAATTTTAACCATAACAAACTTTTCAAAAATTACATATTGACCCCAATTTTTTTAAAAATTTTCATTTTAGTCCCTAAATAATATGTATCCAGGGACATATTTGTAATTTTTTGAAAATGTTTTGAGGTCAATATGGAGTAGTGTGGCTGACAGGTGTTGCTGGGATGTTGGTGATGGTAGGAGAATCGACTTTTGGAGAGATCATTGGGTGAAACCTGGTGTGGCCTTTGCTGATTTAGCTACTGATCAGAATTAATTCCTGACTGGGATGCTAGAGTCTCCAATATGGTAAATGGCAATGGTGACTGGTGTTAGGATTCTCTAATTAATATTCTTTCTGATGAAGGTGTTAATTTGTTATTGGGAAGACATCCTCCTGTGAGGGGTTTTTGTGATAATGTAAAATGGGCTGCTGTCTCGTCTGGATCTTTCTCTGTGAGCTCGTGTTATAAGAGTCTTATGGGGGGAAGATTGGGAAGGGAGAATAAAGGTTGAAAAGTCATCTAGATGTGGAAAGGGTCGGAGAGAATTAAATTCTTCCTCTGGATGGTTGGGCATGAAAGGCTTTGTACTAATGAGAGACGTGCTAAGTGGTCTTCGTGTAGTCCTAACTGCTCTGTATGTGAGAACTCTATTGAGAATATTCTGCATGTGCTTCGTGACTGTCCTATAGCTAAAGATATCTGGATGAAGATCTTACCTGTTGAAAGGAAGGAAGATTTCTTTGAGCTTGATAGTTGGAACTGGCTCATTTCCAATTTAAAGACGCCTAGAGCTATTTGGTGGGACCAGTGGAGCTTGATGTTCGGCGTTACTTGTTGGTTGATCTGGAAATGGAGGAATAAAAGAGTTTTCGATGAGAAGTTGGTGCAACCGACTAACTGTATTATGGTGATTCAAAGATGGGTTAGATGGATCAGGAACGCTTACCAATTTGATGCTGGGCCTATGCTTGTCTCAAAACCCAAGTCTTTGGGGTTGATTAGATGGTATCCTTCGAATGAGGGTTGGGTGAAGGTGAATACTGATGGGAGTTTTTGTAGAGACCTGAATCTTGCTGCTTGTGGTGGGTTGATCAGGGACAAAAACGGTGTATGGAAGGGTGGCTTTGCTAGAAGGTTGGGTTCTTGTTCTGTTTTGGAAGCAGAGTTGTGGGGATTGTACGATGGGCTGAGGCTTGCGTGGGATTTAGGATTTAGGGATGTTATCCTTGAATCCAATTCGTTGCGAGCGGTGGAGTTGATTTGTGGTGCGATTGAGGGGAAAAAGGCTTGTGGTGGCTTGGTGCACTTCATTCTTGACATGGTGCGAAGAGATTGGAACATTAGGGTTCTTCACACGCTTAGAAAAGGAAATCGTGTGGCTGATGCTTTGGCTGGAGTTGGCATGAAGATGGAACAGTTTTGGATTCGATGGGTTGAGCCTCCTAGTTGTATTAAGAGGCTTTTGTTTGAAGACATCTTTGGACCTTTGTTGCCCCATGGTTTTTAGGTTTTTTCTCTGTGCTTTGGCTCTTTTTGAGCCTCTTCATTGTACCGAAAAAAAAAAGTTACAAAATAGCTCCAAATTGTACCAAAGTGTCGATAGAGAATACCACAGATACAAAAGTGTAATTTACCGAAAAATTTAATCAGTAAAAAGTTCAACTTCAATTAATTTTGACATTTTGCTTACAATATTAAATTAAACTCAACATATCTAAAAATGATTTTAAATTTGAATATCACTACTCTCAAGTCTTAAGGAATGATAATTTAAAAAATATTCATCATTAAATTTAAATTAACATTTTAACAAAATAATAATTTGATTATAATTATATCTTTAAAAAAATAAATTTTATATTTTAATCTTTCAAAAGAGAAAATCATTCAATTATCTTTATTATTATATAAATAACAAAATTACAATCTTATCTAATGTAACAAAATAAAAATAAAAACTATACTTTTTAAAAAGGAAAAATTGAAAATAGGCAAAGATATTATTTTCATTCCTAAACTTGACATTAACTTTTAATTTTATCTTCAATATTTTATATTTTGATAAATTTATTCTTTATTCTTATTTTAATTAAATATTAATGAGATTCTACATGACTGACATATATTGTAAAATTAATAAAAAAAACTCAAATTTTAACTAAAATTGAAAACATGATAAAATCTATTGTTAGTTTATTAAAAAAAGTAATCAAATGATAAAATTGAATAGAATGTAAAATAATAGAGACAAAAGTAACAACAAAAAATATTAGAGAGTAGCGACAAAATTGAAAATTGATGTAAACTTTGAGAATGAAAATATGCTTTTGCCATTGAAAATATAATCTAAAAGAAACAGAAAAAATAACATAACATACCTTACTCAAATATTTTTTCTTGCCAAGAGGCCTGCTGGAATCGTTAAAAGTAGTTAAGCACACTTGATTCCGGGATTTACATTAAACAATGGAATGCTAATGCTACTCCAATAATAATATACAAGTTGAAGTGGGAACAAATTCTGATCACGAGAACCAACATCAACTAATGACAATATTCAACAACATAAATGAACTTGTGCACTCAATATGCCGAATTGCCAATGACACTTGCTACATCGCCAATAACATTATTATTATTATTATTATTATTATTGGTCAGACGCCAATAACATTCAAATCCCACAGCTTACTGAATACCTATTCTGGGCCTTGCATTGGAACTAATACGTGAGCCTGAACCTGAGGCTGAGATTTCAAAATCAAATTAGAACTAATACGTGAAATTCATCGTCAATACAAGTGAAAAAAATCAGTACATCACAAAAGTAGCATGCTAGAGAAAATAATTAGGCTATTCAATAGAAGAAAATGAAAAAGTAAATAGATTGCTTCTGGTAGAAATTCCAATATGGTTTGTCAAATATAATCTCTCCCCCCCATAATCACTTGCTAAGAAATAATTTTGAATGTTGCATATTAAAAGGCATTTTTTCAAGATATTTTTAACCTATGAAAAGCCATGACAAACTGCCTAAAGACTAAAGAGTACAAACTACTAAAGAATCGGTAAGACACCGAAAGCAAAAGGAAAGGGGCACTAGAATTAGTGAATGGAAAGAAAAAAAAAAACAAAGGACTGCCCTCTTAGGATTATAGGTACCATCAAACTTGAAACTTCAAATTAATTTTGTTTTACTCACAGTCAAGTGTCAACACATCAGAATGAAAAGAAAGTCATGTAGTCTTGAGGTAGGCTTATAGCTGAAGACTTCTCACTTCTCACTGACTAAAATCTCAGATTATCCATAACTAAAATTTAAACCTCAAACCACTATCATTAATACGATAATTTGCAATGCATTGGAGGAAAAAGAAATTCTTATAACCTAGGTAAGATAAAAAAGATTACAAGAAAATAGAAACGAAAAACCATGACTAAATTAAACTAAGATATAAAATCACATTTATTGCCTGAAACCAATGGGCATGATTAACATATCCGTCATATCTACTAACCAAATGTTTCTTTAAACCAATATGTACCTACACACACACACACTGTCATCGCCATCATCACACTCATCATTGGGGTCTGAAACCCTAAGGAAAAAAAGTAGCAACCAGGATATAGTATCTAAATCAATCATTATGCATTTGGCATTAAAAAGAAAAGAAGTTTTGGAAGTTAACAGGCTATTGAAGCTTAATGTTCTCCAATCTATTGTCTGTAAGTTTCATCAAAGAGTGAAAATCTCTAAAAAGGTGCTAGTTCCCTACGCGCTCATTTTAGGAGCCCAACCAAAGCCAACAAAATGCATAAGAAGACAGGCCATTTAAAGGAGAGGAGGGTGGATATAGACTCGTTGAGCTTGTATATCAACCGCTAACTAATACATTTACATCAAGGACTTCAATGAGGGAATAATTGTGCACCACCAGCCCACTCTAGCTCATCTTACAGTAAATAATCACAAGACATTACTTCTACAATAAGTCCTTTCTACAGGCAGTACTATTAACAATTAGCATACAAGCAAAACAATGTTGGTATTTTTATTACATTTAGCTTCAGAAATGACATTTTCAGAGGCAAAGAAGTTAAATCTAGAAAGTCCTTCTTTCAAGGAAGTGTGGTTTGCATCATAAGTTATACTTACTATCTATGTGATTCTATCACAAAAGAAACTGCTTGAGTTGTGACCATACAATTTGAATGAACAATTAAAAGCAATATATAACAGAGCTCATTCTGCAAACTTGGCGTCTTCATCATTTATCAAAATAATGCACAGAAGCTCGGGAAGAAAGATATATCTTATGAGAGATAGAGAAAGGGGGATTACCTGAGAATTTGTATAATTAACACCATTTGAGAAAGAACCTTGATGAGGAAGCTGTAAATTTCACCATTAAAAATGTCAAATTAGATGCTATTGTCATGTAAATGATCTTCGAGCAATAAAATCGAACATTAATTATGAACTTAGATTGACCTGAGAACTAGGACTTGGCTTAACATCTTTCTTGGCGGATACTTCTCCACCCTTCACTGACCCCTTAGTATCACCCTAACGTGTCACAATTTGAGAAAAAGAATTAACATAAAATGGGAGACGAATATGACCAATTAGAAAGTAGAATAGCAATTGGAGTAGTAGAACTGTAGAAGAAAGGTTTGAACTAACCTCAATCTGCAAGATCCCAACCGCCCAACGAGAAAGCCATTACGGGGAAAAAGGGGAAATAATCAATGGGAATCAAAGTTAAACCGCAGGGGTCCAAACAAATCAAAAGTCTCATACACTAATCATTCATAAAATAATTCAGACAATAGGTTTGTTGTTGGGACCATAAAAGCAAGGAGGGTTTTCCTCCGAACTCTATATACCCTTTTATCCATAAAGATACTAGAGCTCTAAAATTACCTCCCTGTATCTGGCCAGGTAACACTTTAGGGGATCAATATACTCCTCAAACCCTAGAGTCGCCATTGCCCAAAGTAAATCATCGCCGTTAATCGTCTTCCTCTTCTCTCTCAGACACTTATCACTCGCCCTACAAAATTTGACTTCCCATTAGACCAAAGGCCGGAGGCAACGTACAATATGAAGACTAAACACATGAATAACTAAAGAAAAAAAAAGAAACAGACTCGCTGGTTATAAAGCTGATGAACTCGGAAACGCATTCCTGAACAGTCTCCTTAGCATCCTTGGCGATTTTGCCGTTAGCAGGGAGTGCTTTCTTCATGATCCGGCTGATATTGGCGATGGGCAGGTACCTGTCCTGCTCTCGGACGTTAGAACGGGGGCTCTGGTCACCGCTGTCGTGGCTACCACCACCGCCTGGACTGGCCGGAGCATCAGCCATCGCGGCTCGAATTCCGATCTGATAAAGAAAACACAGATAGCCATGATAGATTTTGGCAGAAGAAAAACCCTAGGAGAGGATCGAAGCGAAAACCCTAGGGAGAGAAGAAGAAGAAAAAGGAGAGAAATGTGGAAGTTATAAACTTATAATAATAATAGGGGTAGCTGCTACCTGAGGGATGAGATGAATTTGTATTTGGCGCGAGAGAAAGATCGGAGAGGAATCGGACGCTGGAGAAGAAAGGAGATAGGAGACGACGATTGAGATGAGAGAACAAAGCCTATCAGCACCGCTCGTTTTGTTTTATTCAACAAATTCAAATTGCCATTTGCTTCTTTTGCTTTCTTTTAAGTTTCGATATTTTCTCTCTTTACGGGGTTTCTGTACTGAATCCGAATGCTGGCACGATGATTCGACCACGTGTTCACTGTTGAGAGTCTACGAGAAGAGCCATAAAATAAACGTTAAAATGTACAAATTCTCTGTATTTTACTAACTAGAATGAGACCCGTGCATTCGCAGGGGTTTTCTCATTTTTTATATATCATCACACATATATTAATTTTTTATATATCATCACACATATATTAATATCATAAATATTGAAATACTATTCACATATAATATTAGTAGCATTACATACGAAATTAAAGATTATTAAACAGTATTGTTAATTCATACAAAAGATTAGTATAGCAGTTTTTTATATATTATATATCTCAAAAGATACCTATGATTACAAAGGAAAGATGATAAGTATAGCAGTTGTGCATATGTTACAGATCAAAAAAGACTGCATCTGCTTCTACCAAAATATTATACTAAGGCAAGTCTTTTGAAATGGCAAGAAGAAAAATGGAGTTGTGGTTCTTAGTCAATTTTCTCAATTTTAATGTTCTTCTTTGGCTTGCAAATGGAGAATTGTGGAATCATCATTTCCTCTAAGGATGCATCATCTAGGTCTTCCATAACATCTTTAAGTTTTGAGGGTGTTGACTCAACTGCAGTTGTCACCATTGAACTAATTTAATTTATGCAGAGTAAGGATCTATACTATATATCATTATCACTTTGCTCCTTCATATATGGAATATTATGCATTTTATACCTTTTGAAATTTGTCTCTTCTGTTTGCATAAGGGAGTGTCATTCATAGCCATCTACATAACCATATGATTATAACTCTGATCACAAATGAGACCGTGAATCCCTAATTTATCACTGCCAATTAGGAAGCTATGAGTTAAATCAAAAGAAAATATGGTAAAGGATCTTCACACAGTAATTAAACAAACAAAAATAATTGCATGCAAGCCCTTAAAAAACAGTAGGACATGCGAGTTACCTTCAATCTGAGAATTTATGCAAAGTATTGGTATTGCAAATATGTCCAGGCTCCAACTAAGATTGGTTCAAATGTCCTGCCACAATTTCCACATAAGACTAAGTCTTTGACTTTTCCACTCAATGTACAAACCATTCAAGATATTGTAAATGTCAAAAAATACTAACAGAAACCACTCCAAGTATTTCCCAGAAACATCCTCCTTCAAAGGCCAAAACTTGATCATTTCCTAATATAATGTTTTCAATGACTAATGCATCCATGGAAAACACAAACTGCCAAAAGAAAAACATACATATATGACCTGGGCAGTATCAGAAAAAAAAAATTTTAATTACCCTTGAGCAGTATCAGAAACACAAGTAGCTTGAGTTATCAAAAAGCCTCCCTGGGAAGTTCTCTGAGAGTAATATAAGATAGCATGAGGCTGAGTAATATAAGATAGTATTTTTGAACATTGTGCTCTAAGGGCATTAAAATATGAGCAACTCAACAGTACAGAAAGCTAAATACAACAAACAGTAGCTGATCGAATTGACTGAGATAGAAAAGAAATGTTTCAATAAGAGTTGACTTCCAATCACAAAAATCTGTGCGCCAGCACAGTTTTAAGACAGATCACATCAAATTTGTTCATATTTGACTCACTACAGGTAGAGATTAGAGGCAAAAAAATCTAAGAAAAGCTATGCTTAATGATATTGAACATAATGTTGCAATTATGTAATCAAAGCTTTGGGTAGAGAGAGCAGGTGAATTGTAGTTTGTAAAATGCTCTATATGACAAACTTTGTGATGAGTGATGACAACATAATACCTGGTTTGACCTTTTGTGCTGGCTGAAGAATTACAACTTTCAGTTTAAAAAGAAGGTTCCACAACTGAAATTGGACTTGGTTGTCAGCAGTTGAACATCATTGTTTCCACATGATTGCTATTACACTTGTCAATCTCATCAACCACCTGTACATATTACATAAATACTAATCAGTAATCAATAGGCCATTCATATGAAGTGCCATCAACCAAGATTAAAATACAAACAATATGGATAGAATAATAAAAACCGCCCTAGATGGTAAGTTGTAAGTAGCTAGCACAATAAGACTAAAAATGTCAATTGTGGCTCATTTTTTTTTTTTTGCATCTAATCTAGAAAGGATAGACCAAGACTTTAGATAATGTCTTTTAAGTATTATCAAATTTTTTAATAATTTTGCAGAAGAGTCTGCTAGAAAGAACAGTAGGTGATTGTGTATAATAAGGTAGATGTGGCTGTGCAAAAGTAACAGTAGGTGATTGTGTATAATAAGGTAGATGTGGCCATTCAGTCTGCCGGGAAACTTCTAATACATTCCTTTCATCACTGGGTACCTATATCAAATTATATTCTTAACAATATATGTTCTATAAATTCATTTATATTTAATCAATAGTGTTTTGAAGCCAATTCTTTGTTGCTCAATATACAGAAACTTAAAACTGCACCTAAACTACGGTCCCAAAGAATCGAATGTAAAATAAAAGTGAGAATGACCTGGGAAAAAGGAATTTTGATCAACAAAAGAATGCAGCCACCATAACATGAAACAAATAACCCTTCCTTCTTCTAAGGTTACATAAAAATGTAAAATATCAGTATCACTTAAACACCAAAAGCAACCTTGAGCAAACAACTTTCTTCCACCAACAAACAAACATTATTATTATTACTATTATTATTATTATTATTATTATTATTATTATTTCAATGTTAACCACTCTTCATTAATTGAAAAACATAGTATTCTAGGTCACAAAGTTGGATCCAAAAAACTTTTGACAGCCTAATTTACTTAATTTGTTAATGAAACACCAGTTTTTAGCATCTATATTCTGTACTCTTTAAATGAAAAAATGTAATTCTCAAGACTTATTGGTCTGAATCCAGCCTTCAGAGACTTACAAAAATAGAGCTTTAGAAACCATTTATTTTGTTACATATCTATACACCATTACTAAGCTTTTAACCACTTTTTGTTTGCTTTGATACCATGTGCAAAATGGTTATTGCCAAAAAGGATGCTTCATTCAACTAAAAGGAGTAATTTATATTTATATCTCTGATAAAGGATAGCCTCAAAACTAACAAAAGAAACCAAAACTATAACAGAAAGAGGACCTAACTGAAAGATAACAAAAAGAATAACAACTAACAAGTTAAATTCAACATTTCTTCACATCTCTATCTCTAGGCATTCATTTGCGCAGAAAGACCAATTACAAACAAAAAAAAAACTTACCAAGCAACTTCCTCCACAAAAAAAACTCCAATGATCCACATCAAGAAACAGAAAAACAACACTTGCAGGGATGCCGCAAGCAAGTAATTTCATATAGAACCCATCAAAACTTGAAAATTTTTGAAAGAGCATTTCATATTCCTGAAATAAAAAATCGAAGAGAATGATTTGAATTTACCGTCAAATGAATCATTCGGCTTTGACTGTAGTGAGAGCCCTGAAATCCATTAAATCTGAGATAGTGACAATTAAGTCCCAAAACCATTCAGGTTCGTCAATAAGAAATGACCTGAAAAAACAAAGCAAAAAAAAAAGTGAGAATAGAGTAGAAGAAGGGAGAATGAGGATGATTAAGGTGAAAGGAGGAACCTGAATGGTTGTGAGAGGAGGGATGTTCAAGCGATTCATGAAACTCCGGCGACCAAAGTGACGACAGTGTCCAGCAATTGCAACTCCGGCGACCAAAGTGACGGAAATCCCAAAGAAAAATGAAGATGAAATTTTGGGTAGAAAAACGAAGTGACGACGGTGGACGCGACTGATGATCGTGGTTGACGACGGCCACAGAAAAAGGTAAGGAACAAAAGGTTTTGGGGGAAAATATTCAGAGCAACGGATGAAACAGAAATCAATCAAAGTAGTAAAAAAATGCAAGAAATCGACATAAAAACACCCAAATCGCACACAAAATCAGGCCCTCACCCTTCGATTTCGCTGGCGATTTCTCAGAGATGATGGTGGTTGACGATGGTGTTTTGGTTTGAACCTGAAGAAGAAGAAGAAGATGATGGTGAGTAGAAGAAGGAGAAGAAGCCGAAGAATAAGAAAAAGAAAGAAAGACGGAAGGAAAGAGGGAGAAGAAGCTGAGAGGAAGTGGCAGAGAGAGAAATTTAGGGTTTGAAATTTGAATTGGATAAGAAGCTGAGAGGAAGTGGCCGCCATTTTTCTGAAGAGAGGAACTGAAAATAAAAAAAAATAAGGGACACATGTCAGCTCCACAGTTGGAGTGGGAAAATGTAACTTTTATTGTGGAGCTGACACGTGTGCAACTTTTATTTTAGATTGTTAAGAGAATTAGATTAGATTATGTAAGAAAAAAATTGAATTTTGAAAAGTAAAAAGAAAAATCCCACCCCTTTAGTTTTGTGAAAAATATTTATTACTTAACATTAATTAAAAAATATATAATTAACTGTTGATATATTTATTTAATAGTAATTGAAGTTTTTAACAATTTACAGGTTTTTTATAAAAATTCAAAAAATATTTTTTTCAGTATTTGAGACTTTTTTAAACAAGAGATAAAATTTAGAGCTAAAAAGTGATTGATTATTTGATTAGAGTGATAATTACTTAGCACACAAAAAAGAGTGATAATTACTAGCATTCTCAAATGGGCTAGCCCAACTCAATTTGCACCGTTCCGCCCATAACAGGCGACCACTTAACTTACTTAAATCTGTAACAACAAAGAGAAAAAAAAGAACAAGCCAACTTGTTTATCAACCTCTTCAAAATTTAGTGTATTGAGTTTTTCTCTATTAACATGAATTCAAACTTCTGTACCAAAAAAAAAACATGAATTCAAACTTCAAATCAGATAAGAAACATCGGCAGAAGGAAAAAACAAAATCAGGGAAAATGTCAATTAGAGATCTAAAAGCCAGAGTCAACGAAAAGATCCGGTTTTTCCCGAGCTGGTTTCTCATTTGGCAAATTCATGTATTTACAGTACAAACAGCGGTTTGCAGAACACACGGGCTCCCATTAACATAGTAGCCATTGCTGAGCAAAATCCGAACACAATGTGAATTTTTCTTAAGTAGACTCATTCAACTGAACGGAAACGAATTCTATGGTTAACCTACAGCTAATATGCAATACAAAATCTTTAATTTATAACACCCAAGAACTTGCTTTACACCTACTTCCATTTTGAGAGCTACACACACAAAAAGGGAGATGGAAAAGAAAAGGGGGAAAAAAAACTTGTGCTTGTTTATAAGTGATATCATCTATCTTGCAGTGGGCTGTGCAATGGCTTCATCAATAGACAAGTAATTCTCAGTTCCACCCAGATCCATTGATCCCATGTTCATGGAAGAATGAATAGATTGCCTTGACATGTCATCTGAATGGCCTTCCCTTACTGTTTCTGCTCCTCTTTCTATGGAGATTGCATCTTGTATCTCCTTCAGAACTTCAGAAATCGATGGCCGCATGTGGCCGTGAGGTTGAACGCACATCAACGCTTTCTCGGCTATTTTCCACATTGATTGCAGGTCATAGTCACTTCGCAGAGAGGGATCAATTATACCTTGTATATCTCCACTCTCTATGTGCAGTTTTGCCTGTTTTACAATTCATACAAGCACGAGTTATATCGTTTCAGAAAAAAATACATGATCCAAATTGCTTTGTCCACAAAGAAATCAGATATCAGAACTCACCCATTGGACTATGTTTCGGCAATTAGCACCAAAGCTTTCATTTGATATTGCCTCTTGACCGGATATGAGTTCAAGAAGAATGACACCAAAACTATAAACATCACTCTTGTCGGTCAGCTGCTGGGAAATGTAGTACCTGTTCAGGAATGGTTTTAATGTTTTTAACACAAAAACCTTAATGTTTACAGTGACATTGCAGGCAATTAACTTGAATAATCAACTAAATCCTTTGATTGATGCCTTGATCTCAAGCAATCACATGAAATTTCAAGATAAAGGCCTTACTCTGGATCTAGGTACCCTACTGTTCCCCGAACTATACTTGAAACATGAGAGGCTCCATCAACAGCAAGTTTTGAAAGACCGAAATCTGAAACCTTCGCTCTCATGTGTCTGTCAAGAAGAATATTACTGCTTTTTAAGTCTCTATGAATAACAGCAGGAACACAACCTGTGTGTAGATATTCAATCCCTAAAGAAGCAGGAGAAAAAGTACAATTCAGTATTCTCAATTAGCAATCAAATGTGTAAATATTACTATCATGTTAAGTGATATTTTAGCTTAGTATACCTTTGGCAGAATCTTCTGCAATTTCAAGACGCTTAATCCAATTGATACTCCGGCCACGTGTCAACGGACCTAAAAGAAGTTAAACACAATTGAGAATAAGGAGAATGGACTTCCCGTTCCTTTCTTAAATCATGTAGGCTTACCATAAAGATGTTCCTTGAGAGTTCCATTGTGCATGAACTCATATATAAGCATACTGTTCCCTTCATCTCGACAATACCCAAGAAGCTGTACTAAGTTTCTGTGATGTATCCTTGAAAGAAGAGTCACCTACATCAGAAAGAAATGTAATCTGACTACTATACATAATAAAATTTAATAAGTACTTAAGTTTCCGTGATGGCTGCAATATTGGACTACTGGCAGCCGGAAGAAGTTAGTTAACTGTTCATTAAAAAAAAAAAGTAGTTAACTGCAGGGTACCTCATTGGAGAACTCTCTCTTTCCCTGGTAAGAATTACTCGTTAGCACTTTGACAGCAATCTCTTTTCCATCCTTAAGTAACCCATAGTATACAACTCCAAAACCTCCAGAACCAATCTTCTTCTCAAAGTTATTGGTAGCATTTTCAATTTCAGAAAAACTGAAGCAATGAGCAGCTTCTGCAGGTGCATCGCTCTTTAAAGAAGCCAGTCTTTGTGAAGAAAGGATAGTAAGGTGATCTGTGAACAAAACAAACAAATACTTCATGTTCTACCATAAAAAATTGTAGGCAGATACAATAATAAAGTTGGTTTTAGACTCCTGCCTTCGTCATAATTACTCTTTGTTCCTTTCCGCACGAACAAGCAAGACACAATTGTAGCAATCAGTAGAACAGCAGCCCCAATTGATGATCCAATGATAACAAACATGTGACTCTTTTTTGTGCTTCCTTTGTGAAGATTAATGTTTCCAGTAATGCTGTTCAGGAAGTAAACAGTGAGTACAGGAAATCTTGTAAATGGAAAGAAATAATAACATTTGGCACAAATTAATAACAGATGATTCTAGAATAAATATAAATTTCATTAGACATTAAGATATTAAATTTTTATCACATTTCAAGCCAAAATGAAAAAATGCCACACTTAACCGTAGACACTGTCATATCCCCAAGTAACATACCAGATGGATTAGCTGATATAAGAAAGAGAAGTGCCAAAAACAAAATTGTTCCAGGCCTTTGTTAATATCATCTATTTTAGCAATCAGAGCAACATGATTTATCCCATATGTTGGCCCGATGGCATGCAAAAAGGCATTAATAGCTTAGTGTGATATGCAATGCCATGTGTTTTTTAACCATATGGAAATATTAAAAAGAACTATACAGGTAAACAAAAGAGAAAGGAAGAAATCATGCATATCTAATTGACTGATCAGAGATCGGATCAGCAACATTAGTTTTATCTACTTAAACAGCTTCAATGTTTTCTGTCAGCACTTCATATCCCAACTGATGTAAGTCCATCGCATAAGCAGTTGCAATGATAAAAATCTTGAAAATTAGAGTTTTCATGTTTAATGCACCCTGATATTGTTTTGTAAGTTTAACCAGTAAATATTGATACTCACTTCAAAATCATATCTTTGCTCCGAAGACCTGATGGCACTGTCCCAGATAACATATTATTTTGCACATACCTATAACCATTAGAAGCAACATTTGAATTACATCCATTAAAAAAAAATTATGAATTATAATAGCTTGAATGTTATTTAAACTCAGACAGATTCAATGACAAAAGACAAATACACAAAGCTAAGTAATAGAAGTATCAAAAGTCAAACAATTTTCAAATTTATCAAACAACCAATATATGAGTTCCAGATTGCTTACAGTTCCCTCAAATTTGGGAGGTTCGCCAAAGAGGAAGGAATCTCACCAGTCAATTGATTGTTCTCAAGATGACTGCAAGAAGTAAAGGTTGCAGTTAGAAAATGCTTACAGAGTATGAATAATAATAGATGTCATCAGACATTACATAATCTTCAAGTCCATGCATCCAGTGAAATCGGGTATTGATCCAGTCAACATATTTCCATCGAGCCACCTGCATCCATGAAGAAAATCATACTAGCATCAAGATATAAGTCTGATGCAACCAAAAGTTGAAAACGAGTGGCCTTCTTCCAGCAAAATTAATGGCAGATGAAACTTACAGTTCAACCAGACCAGTCAATTTGGTGATGTCTGAAGGAATATTCCCAGTCAAGTTTTTATTTGATAAAGAACTGCCACCAACATGAACACAAATGAGTTATCAAATCAGTTGAGCTTCTCTTTTGATACATTGATACATGTAATGGAACACACTAAAAGCATAATGGGTTTTCTTTCTTGTTCTCTCTCTCTTTTCCTGAGCTGCAAGGACAGCCAAGGAGAACAAATCCACAGATAAACATAATTAAAATCTCAAAAAAGAATAACCTTTACATTGAAACTATTCTTGGAAGTGGATCTGAGCTACAGCGGACCCATGACCATGGAACAGGCAGACACGGGTCACCTCCTTCTTGCGCCCAATCAGCCGAGTACTGTGAAAGTACATCAGAAATAGCTGCTCCTGCAAACCATCCAATCAAAGCATTAAATAAACTCTGATTTTTGAAAAAGGATTTCCTTGATATACTTGATATTGAAATAGACGTACTCCATAGTTCATACTGTCAGAATAGTTTTCACATTAGGGAGACCTACCATCCACAGAGCCATCATTTTTCTCCAGGTACTTATTTATCTCCAAAGCATTCACAAGAGGGCCCCTGGAAGAATCAGATGTCTTCCCAAATCTAAAGGATAGCACAAAGGGTAGGGACAAGTTGGTAAATCCTGGTTCATAAAGGCGGTATTTCCCTTGAGCATTTTCTTCAATATTAACAACAGCCTTGCTAATATCAGGCTGGCCTGGAAGAACTAGCCTGAATTTTCTGGATTCCTCCGGACCTAAATCTTCAATCTCTGCAAAATAGGTGAATGCCCAACCTGTTGCAGGAAAACCATCCAGGTTCAACCGGTAAGTTAGAGATCCATTTGTACCGACAACAGCTGTCTGCATCACTTTCATTGGTGGTATTTCATCAGCGTTAACATCAATTGGTAAATTGGTAGAAATTTTCTCAGTTCCAGCTGCAACATCAACAAGATAGTTTGCTTTCTTGACAGAATCTGACTCCCAAATTCTATCGAAAGGATCATCAGGATATCTGATATGTCAAAAATACAAAATTCTTATGTGAGGAAAAATTGCTTCAGAACCATCAGAGCTGATACTTCAAACTACAAATGTGAAAATCTGATTTTTATCAAGCGAATACGGAATACAATGACAAAAATTAACATAAGGATGTTTATATGAATATTAGACCCGCTAATCAAGGAACATGCAATGAGAAGGCCATGAGGAAATAGATAACAAATAAGAAGGCTAAAAGCACCTGATTGGAGCATCACTCTCTGCTCCAAAATTTATCCTTGCAGAGACACTGAGGTAAAAATGTTCTTCAAACTGTGTATAATAAACTGAACCATTGAATTGCCGGAGCTCAAGCGTGGATATGAATGGTTGCCCAGTTGTTGCATTTGATAAACATACATCAACTGTAGAACTTGTAGCCAGAAATATAAGCTCTCGCATCTCAATAGTATTGGCATCGGATATAACAATTGTGACCCAATGCGTAGCCCCAAAGGAAAGATCAAATTTTGGATAAACATTGTTATTATCAAAGTTTCCATACAAGAATGTAGCCCTCAGCAGGTACCTAGTCCTACTAACAACATTAAGCGTGTAGCAGTATTTTCTAGAATCAGCAGGAAAGTGTCGAAGTGTTGTGTACTGCTTCCGTGTCTCATTTGCTACTGATATAGTGCTTGTTTCTCCATAAGCAAGTTTATCATCAGGACTCCAATCTAGACCAATTTCATCAGTGAAGTTTTCTTTACCTCCGCAATCCAAACTTACAAAACCTGCTTAACATGACATATATTGTTAATCGTTGAGAACAAAACTAATAGCAAACTCAACTCTAAACACAAATACGCAAGTTTCAACAACGATATAATCACGATTCACGATTCAGATCAAGTTCCAATCTCGAACCATGGCATATTATAAAGCTGGATCTTGGTCTTCTGTTATGCTTCATTGTTCCATTCAAAAATAGTGTGACAAAATACCGTAAATGGGTTCATTTCGTTCACGAGATTGAAGAACACATAGAAGAATTTAAAAGGGATTAATACAATATACACAATAATTCAAGGATTAACTAATAATGCCGGATAGCATAGCAGAGTAAAACTGCTAGAGTTACACTAACATTCCCTTTTATGTATGAAGAACAGAAAGGAAGTTGAGAGTGAGCAAAACAGAGAAGACGAGGTACCTGGTTTCTGAGCTGAGGAAAAACGAGAGAGGAGAAGAAGTATGTATGGGAGAGAAGATATGAACAGAAGCTTATTCTCCATTTTTACACTGGAAAGCTTCACTGAGAATATCGCACCATAAAAATCGCGGAAAGGAAAGGAAAGGAACCCAACAACACAGAAAGCCACACACACAAACACACACTCTCTCTCTCACCGAGTACTAGAAAACAATAATAATAATAATAAAAGTCTAAAAGCAGGAAGAGATAGAAGAATGAGAAGGAAGCACCAATATACCAAATCTTCTAATTTTAAAAAAAATTCCAGGTTGATACCATATAAATCGGTTAAGATATTATTGTATAGAAATCCCAAGAGAGAGAGAGAGAGAGAATGGTAACGCTAGAGGTGAGTGAAACAGAAATAGCTAGCAGGAGAGGCTCGTGTTGTGTTGTGTAATGCGTAATGTGTAGTAGAGAGAGAGTAAAGGCTCATCATGTGAAGGCCCACATAAAGCGACCAAGGTAGAAATTCGCTGGACTCTTCGTCCAAACAAGATTACGACGTACTATGTAGCGTAGAGTAATCAATCTTCCTCCACCAAGCTTTCTATTTTATTTTTAATATTTTAACTTATACAAAAAAAATATAAAATTATACTGAAATATATAATTATATTTAATTTAATTCTTTATTTAAATTTAATGATAAATATAAATTCTTAATTTGATAGTCTATAATAAGTTTAACAAAATCTAAATTGAAATATCAATCAAGTCTATATAATTTAGTGGTGAATTCACTAAATCAGTAAAGTAAGTGTTAGAAATTCGAATTTTGCCTTATGTATGTAGCAACCAATTAGTAAGTGTTAGGAATGCGAAAGATTAATCATTGGCCCGTCGAATTTGGGAATACCTTGAACATCAAAAAAAAATCTAAATTGAAATATCTATCATTTTTAAAAATTAAATTATTGATTTCAATGCTTTTTATGATCATACTTGTAAATTTACTATAATTTAAAATTAAGTCATTCAAATTTTCAGGAAAAAAATATTGTATAAGAAAATCTGAGGACTTTCAATGAGGTGGGTCCCATTACCTCACGGAATGCGATTAACAATAGGTTGTGCGTTTGCATATTTCCATCAGCACTATTTGGCAATTTGGCCTCTTGTGTGGTACTAAACTACTACTAATATTTTTTTTCTTTTAACTATGGAAAATTATCCTAATTAAAATATATATAAATGGTGATTGTTTGTTCAGTGTGGATGAAGTATTGTTATTATTATGTATATCTACAATTATGTGCATTTATGTTGTATAAAGTTAATCACACAGTTTCTTGAATTAATATCAGTATCTTTCCAAAAGATAATATTAATAAGTCAATATTATAATTTATAATGGAACGCCATGGGTCTAATCAACTTCTATTTGTATAGTTAGAATAATTATAGCTAACATGAAAAGCAATTGAAGATAACTTGCTTGAAGTATTGTGATTCCTCAGATTGTCTTAATACATACAAACAATGGAGTACAATTTCCAAAATTTGACTTTTTTTTTGGGTACAGAAAATTTGACTTATTTTAGATATGAAGTGTAATTATTTTTTTACTAAACTCTTAAGCTATTTTGTAACCCTTCTTCGCGATTGGATGCTTAACAAAAATTATTTTAAAATTTCACAAATAAAATTGATATCGTAGTTTGTGTTTGCTCGAATGTCAAGACTTTGACGAGCTATCATACTATTTGTAGTTTTGTACAGATTGATTATGAATAAATATGTGAGTTAATATTATACTCCTATAAAAGATAGTTCAATATCTTTTATTCATTATACATACAATGATACAATCAACTACAATTGATTATGAAAAGAGAATAATATTCGTGCAAATCTTAGATCCATCGCGAAATATGAAAAGAAAAAAAAAAGTAATTGTTTCTAAGACTTGATTGGACAATGTTGAATTATTAAAACTTACTTGTTATTTTATTTTGAAATATAATATTAAGATAGTAGTTTATGCATAAGATCAAGAAAGGTGAAAAAATATGTTTAGCGTTTTACTTTTACCTCTCGAATATGGTCAAACCATTTTTTTTGTATGAAAAGTCAGCTAGTTTTTTTTTAAAAAATTATAATGTTACAAGTTTACAATAGAATAATTAATAATTAATTTACACTGTGGGTAATGAAGTTTAAACATAGATGAAGAAAAACAAAGGGGTATTGGAGATCCACATTCTACAAATACCTTTTGATAACTTTGGTGAATGGTGTGACCTTTTCTGAAAAGCATGATCGACCAGTGTGAAGGATAAAAAAACAAAATAGAAAGAATCAGTTTGACAGCTTTAAAAAAGATGACAGAATAATCAATGGTGTATTTTAATGCATCCGCTTTCTTTACTTTATCTTTTGGACTTTGGATGGGATCAAAGAAAACAAGTCAAGAGGAACAGTTCATTTTACAGGTATGTATTTACGTACAGTGGTATACTTCTACTATTTGATATGGCTTTTCAAATGGTATGCTAGTAGGCTGTAGGTCCAATAATGAACATTAAAATATATATTGTGTATAATAAGTCGACTTTCTTAAGCTCTAAGTATACGAAGTGGAGAACCCAGAAGGAGGTGTATGCTGACCAAACTTTTATGTTCCTTTTTTGTCTCTCTGTTATTTTCTTTTTTTAAAAAAAACACGTTGTATTAGTTTCGTGTTATTATTTGAGACACTAATAATAGTTTATCAACTAAACTCTATTGCTAAATTCTCTATGACTCATGGATTATTTTAAATGGATGGTTGGTACATCTTTTGAACTTGAGTATTAGAATGACTTGTTAGATTTAAATTCGGTTTTTATCACATAGTTCCTTTCTTTTCACTTCTAATTCCCTAGGCTTTCCTCATTCGCTGATTTAAAACCACTAATAAAAAAAACTATATTTCAATAATTTGATTGCTACCACTAAATTTTTGTGGCAAGAATTTGCAACTTTAACTACTTATAATCGTTTCCTCCTTCACTAGGAATTCAAAAGGCATGCATCATGTGTTCATCTATAGTCGAGTAATGTTAAAAAGGTGTCGCGTTAGGTTTATGAAAAGCTATGGCCTTTTATGCGTTATGTGGCGATGATAATGCTTTAAGATAGATAGATGATCGTTTCGGTTATTCATTTATATTTCTTAAGAATTGGCTTCCCACCTTGACGATTCATTAGTTTAATTATAAAATTCGCAAATTATTCTAGATTTTTCATAAGGCATCTTTGAATTAGATCTCATAACGGAGAAACAGATTGAGATCAAGGCATTTTAGGGCCTGTTTGACTTTATTTTGTAAAAACAGTTTTCTGTTTTTAAAAATAAAAAAACAAAANTATTTTGAATCTCTTAATATAAAATCAGAAGATAATGAATTTTAGATGTTTGAAAACAAATTATAAATGGACCTAGATCAGCAACATTGCGAAACAAATCGAACACAAATTAACTCAAATCCAAATTTTGTAACCTTACATTATAAAGTTCCGTAAACTTTTCCAGCCACACTTGACAATTCTAAAATCCCAAACTCTGAGTAGTCCCCACACACATCTCCCTCGTCCACTGGAGATTATTGTGCACTATCACCGCCATTGAATTGTTGTTGTTGAAGTTATCAATTAGTCAAGATGTGACTAAAATTCACTAGAGATCCGATATAAGTCTTCTCTCAAATTGTTTTAACATTGAAGAATCCTTAAATATGATTTAAAATGGATCTTGTTATATCGTTGATTAGAGATTTCTGAATTGAAGTTTGAAGAAGGAGAATAAGTCCTCGACTCGCAACAGATAGAGTGTCGCCTTTGTTTTGTTGTTATCGTGTTGTCATTATCTTTTTCTCTCAAATAGTCTTTAGTGAGCTTAAGCAGTAATTTTAGGTAGGAGGATTTTTGCAATGACATACAATAATTTATCATCTTCTCTCAAATCGTCTTCTCTTAGAAAGTATTTCAAACGTTGCAATTAGTAATTAGTTTATTTCATCATAAGGGTGGCTGAATCAAACTAAAAAAATGGTAATAGTTGAATTGTAAAATTAGAGCCAAGGCAGAATTGGGTATTAATATTATAACTGAGGGACCAAATAGTTGAACTTTAAAATTGGAGCCAAGGCATAATTGGGTATTAATATTATAACTGAGGAACCAAATAGTTGTATATGTGGCATATTAATGCCACATGTGCACTTAAAATCAAATCATCAGTATAAGTAATTGAGAGATGCTATAGAGACTAACTAGTTGATATTTGTAATTATTGAAAGACCAAATAGTGTATTTTAATAATGTAGGGACCAAATTGTTGAAACTATGCAATATGAGGGAACAATTAGTAGGTTTCCTCAAAATTAAAGTTCTTCTTTATCTTTGGACTCTTTAAAATAAAGAAGAAACTTATTATTTTATCACTAAATTACGATAAGTCGACTAATAAGTCATTGAATAATTAAAATATACAATTTAATACTTTAATAATCGTAATTGTCAAATTGGTCTCAAATGTACTTAATATAGTCATATCTCTTTTATTTCAAATTCAAATGCGACGAATTTAGAGTTATAAATTTCTTTTGATGAGTACTTTGAGACCATCAATAAACGAGGTCAAATCGAGTTCTAAAAGTAATTAACTCATTTCAAGGTCAAACAAGTGAAATTAGTCATATTTTTCTTGTTTGAAGTCTAAGTGCAACGAATTTTGAAGCTACGTGCTAACNAAGATTGAATAAGCAAGCGGTGGCCAATGTGGAGAAAGAAATGTCAATGGTGAGAGAGAGATGAGAGAGGATGAATGTATTGTAAAGTTTATGTTTAATTGAATAAAAATTTCGGGTCCGATGCAGTTTTGTATTCTCTCTCATCTTGTGCCAAATGGTGGACAAATTTTTTCGGTGGTCCACCGAATGTCGGGGGCCTGATTCGAAAAAATACTACACTTTAGTCCTTATTGGTCGACCATTTCATAGGCAAAATTAGTTCGGTGGACCAAACAAAATAATCACCTCCAAAGTTGCACATGATTATAATCACATTTTCACATTTTCCAAGGCAAACAGTGATATAATTTGATTTTTCTAGAAGCAACAATCATATCCAAACACACTTTGATTATAATCAAATCATATCTTGCTTTTTCTTACTTTTTCCAACTTTTTTTTTTTTCTATTTTTACCCCTATACAATTTATCAATTTCCTTACCCTTCTATCTATCAACCACAATCATTATATACCCATTTCAATAATTTCACACCAAATAATCAACTTTTATCCAAACACCAATACACAAATGATTACTTTGATTATAATTATACTCTGATTATAATCAGAGCAGATTTTATTATAAGCACAAACGAACTTAGCCTAAGTCCTCGACTCGCAACAGATAGAGTGTCGTTTTGTTGTTATCGTGTTGTCATTATCTTTTTCTCTCAAATAGTCTTTAGTGAGCTTAAGCAGTAATTTTTGCAATGACATACAATAATTTATCATCTTCTCTCAAAATGTCTTCTCTTAGAAAGTATTTCAAACGTTGCAATTAGTAATTAGTTTATTTTATCATAAGGGTGGCTGAATCAAACTAAAAAAATGGTAATAGTTGAATTTTAAAATTGGAGCCAAGGCAGAATTGGGTATTAATATTATAACTGAGGGACCAAATAGTTGAACTTTAAAATTGGAGCCAAGGCATAATTGGGTATTAATATTATAAATGAGGAACCCAATAGTTGTATATGTGGCATATTAATGCCACATGTGCACTTAAAGGTCAAATCATCAGTATAAGTAATTGAGAGATGCTATATATAGAGACTAACTAGTTGATATTTGTAATTATTGAGAGACCAAATAGTGTATTTTAATAATGCAGGGACCAAATTGTTGAAACTATGCAATATGAGGGAACAATTAGTAGGTTTCCTCAAAATTAAAACTCTTCTTTATCTTTGGACTCTTTAAAATAAAGAAGAAACTTATTATTTTATCACTAAATTACGATAAGACGACTAATAAGTCATTGAATAATTAAAATATACAATTTAATACTTTAATTATCGTAATTGTCAAATTGGTCTCAAATGTACTTAATATAGTCATATCTCTTTTATTCCAAGCTCAAATGCGACGAATTTAGAGTTATAAATTTCTTTTGATGAGTACTTTGAGACCATCAACAAACGAGGTTAAATCAAGTTCTAAAAGTAATTAACTCATTTCAAGGTCAAACAAGTGAAATTAGTCATATTTTTCTTGTTTGAAGTCTAAGTGCAACGAATTTTGAAGCTACGTGCTAACTCTTGAAGAGTTCTTTCTCAGTTAAGATCAATAACAAATGAGGTCAAATCATGTCTCAAAAGTACTTTTAAGACCAATTTGAAATATCATGAAAATATACAAGATCAATCTGGAAAAAATGAAAAATAAATGACCAATTTGAAATTTACCCTATACATAAAGGACCAATTTGAGACTTTGGGATTTATTTAATGGCAAAAGTATTAATTTCGTCCCCAAACTTTACACCAACTGTCAATTTTGTCCCCAAACTTTTTTTGCTGTCAACTTCATTCTAAAACTTTACACCAACTGTCAATTTCATCCTCAATCTAATTTTTGTTGTCAAATTCGTCCCCAAACTTTACATCAACTATCAATTTCGTCCTTAATCTTTCACATTTTCGTCAATTTTAACCTTTGACTAACTTCTTTTAATAAATTAACAACAGACTGCATCTTGTTTTTGAATCTAAGTTAGGATTTGAAATTCTTTTTCTATCAATTTTACATTATATATCGTTAGCCACATAGATTTTGTTGTCAATATTTGGTTAAAGTAAGTGCAAAGGATAAAATTGACCAAAATGTGAAAGATTAGGGATGAAATTGACAACAAAAAAATATTGGGGACAAAATTGATAGCATCTGTAAAGTTTGAGGACGAAATTGACAACAAAGAAAGATTGGGAACGAAATTGACAGCAGGTGTAAAGTTTGGGGATGAAATGGGTACTTTAGGTTTATTTAATTTATCACTCCAATAGTCCAAATCATTCCATTCTGCTCCTTTACCCTACGTCCGAACACCTTGTAAGTTGTACCAACACCACGGCCCCTAGGCCCTAACTTCTCTTCATTTTGCAAGTTCTCGCTCACAGCCGCTCACATCCCTCACTGTTCTTCCCTCTCCGGCCTTCGCAACTCGCCGTCGCCGTCGCCGTCGCCGTCGCCACCACAGCACGTTCCTTTGACGGTCGGCCGTCTTCGTCTTCTCCGTCTTATCGTCTCGTGTCGTCTGCCGTCTAGCTTCTGAATCAAGTGGAGTCGGTACAAGGTATGAAATAAACCCCCTGCAACATAGTTCATAACTTCGTATGATATGATTATATCACTTTCTTACTTGCCACTTAGAATTATTTAAGTTTTTCCTGGAAAACAAAGGTTAAAAGTATTACTTACCTTCTCATTGATTCTTATCCCTATTAGATTATAATAATATAATGACATCAATAGGGCTGTAAAGCAAACGTGATTAGAACTTTGTTTTTGATATTCTTCTTTTGAACGAGCGGAATTGAGATTGTAGAGCAAATTTAAATGCAGGAGAATATGAATAAGGATAAAATATTCAAGCTAGCGAAGGGATTTAGGGGAAGAGCCAAGAATTGCATAAGGATTGCCAGGGAGAGGGTGGAAAAGGCCTTGCAATATTCCTACAGAGACCGTCGCAATAAAAAGCGGGACATGCGCTCCCTTTGGATCCAACGGATCAATGCTGGCACCCGCATTCATGGTGTATGTATTCCACTCCTTTTGAGTTTACCCTCTTACTAATTTATGTTGGAGATTGATCATTGCTCCTTTTGTGAGCATTAATTTTCTCCTATAATTGCCAATCCGTCAGGTGCAATTGTTACGAAGCAATCTTCATTTCTTTTATCTACTTAACTTCTATATTCATGTTATTTTCTTTTCTTATGACTTGCAAATGTCTTAACATTTTGATCCATATTATTAAAACATTTCATCATAACATGCCATTTGATTTCCCTCTTAAATTATTGTTTCACATGGTATTTAAACCTTGAAGTACATTTGAAAGAGATAGGTCAGCAATGACCATGCTGTGTAAGTTAAAATGCACAACTCCTTTATATATGTTTCATGATTACCTTACGGCCAGATAGTAATTTTTCAATGCAATATTCTAGACTTGTCATTTCTTCTTCTTCTTCTTCTTTTGAAAGTTCTGGATCATTTTACTATTCATATTATTGGACTGAATTCCCTGAATCTTCATTTTTTTTTCTGGTTTTATTCTCATTGTCTTAGAGGTTCTCTGAATCAAAAGTCTTGTTAGTATATTTACTTTTCTTCAGTGCTGTGTTTTCTGAATTTATGGTTCTCAATTGATTTTGTTTGTTCAGTTCTCCTTTTACCATTTGTTACTTATCAACTTACCAGTTGTTCCAGAGTGTTGTTTCAATTTTACTACCCTATGTTGCTAATAATCTGAAGATGTATTGACTAAGAATAAATGTACTTTCTTTTCCTAGAGAAGGATTTTTCCTTCAATAGGTGTGTTAAAAATTTGAAGAAGCTCATAGATATAGTAAAATGAGAAGGTCCCAAAAATCTGAAAAGTAAGATTGTGGTACTGCAGTGTTTGATGCTTTCAATATTTTAGTAGATAGACTGATTTTGCTGATATGTGGCCATTACATGCATCACACATTCTTCTGAATTGGTTAAGTATTTCCGCCTTTGATATCTGTTTTACTTTGCTGTATTTGTTGGTGTGAAGTGTAGGATAAACTACTAAGAACAACTCTATTGAAAACTTTAAACTGTTTTCTTTCCTCTTTTCTTTAACTGAAAGTGCTCAAGTGCGGTGCTATGTTCTTATTCATCAAATGTTATGGAAGTATCCGTGTTGAAATTTTTTTGTCCTGTCTTTTCTTGTTATTGTTTCAAATTTTTTTTCCTGTTTTTCAAGGAAGTCATATTCTCCTTTATAATTCTTATTTCCATCTATAAAAAAATCAATTTACCAATAAGTTGAATTAAATTAAATATTCATTTCAAAACAATACAAAATGGAAATTAGAGGACCTTATATATTGATTAAGAAATTGAATGAGTTTTCTGTCTGAATTCTTAAGTCAGAGACTGCCTGACTGGTTCTGGTATTGGATGACAGTTTTGCATTTTTAGAGAGTTATGCAATACTTAATGTTTAATCAATTTGGTGACCATACCTGATGTTATTGCAGGTTTTATATAGTCATGTATGGACAAATCTAAAAAGTTATTGGTTTTGCATTATCTTGGTTTAAAATAATATGTTTAAGAAAAGAGTTTAGTTGTACAAAATCCAGGGGATTTTTTTTTATCACTTATCAAAGTTCTGGACAATGATTAAGATCAAAGATTTTTGTTTATTTTAAGACTTTATATTTGGTCCAATCAGATCTTGCATGACATTTGGTTTAGGGCGAGTTCACTTTTCCCTTTATGAAGGCATACTTGAGGATTTATCATTCTATAGAAGCTTTGCTTCATTGAATGGGACCAAAAAAGTTGTATAAAAATCATGTTTCTACATTAAACAATGCTTTGATAAATGTTGAATTTGACCATTACTGTATCTATGTCTACTAGAGTAGGTTTATCAAGTTATTTTTCCTCTGTAATTGGATAACTTAGAAGCCCATGTACCGACATGGATAAGGAAAACACCAATATGGATCCCGCTAAAGCACAAATTTATGTCGTCTAAGTGTAATTGGAAGGGTCACATGTTTGATGTGTCTTCGGAATAGATCAGTGAGTTAGGAAATGATAATGGTTATGGTTTTTAAACCTCAAAGTCAGATGCACTGAATGAAATGTCAATCTGTTCTAAACAATGTGGGAAAAAATAAACAATCATCCAAAATTCAGGTGCAAATTTAATCTCATTCTCTTTCATTAATGAAGTATAGTCTGATATATCTCCCTCTTGACTTTGGGATGTCTGGTTTTCTGACTCTTATTTTGTCATTTTGTTTCGTTTCTTTAATTAACCAGGTTAATTATGGCAACTTCATGCATGGGCTGATGAAGGAGAATATCCAACTTAACAGAAAGGTTTTGTCTGAGATCTCCATGCATGAACCATATAGCTTCAAGGCCCTTGTAGACATATCTCGAAATGCATTTCCTGGAAACAAAAATGTGGTGATCCCTCCGAGAAAAGTTACCATTTAGAGTATTTTTGCCATTGAGCAATAGTCTAGTTTGTTATTTAGGTTTTTATGAGGATATCTTTTTCTCCTCTACTTTATATAAATTACTATTAGGTTTTATAATAAATTAGTGATTCTCCGTATTTTCTGTAATAGTCTTACTCAATATTTGAACTTGAACTGATCTTTGACGTGATGAAGGGTTTGAGTCTTGTGTAATTTAAGGCATAATCTATTTTATTTATGTGTGTGTATTGGGCAAACTAATGGATAAATGGCAGCATTCGGTAATGATCATTGAATGTGGAAAAGATTCAATTTGGCCTTTTTATTTTTTGTTTCGCATGGCCATGGTTTCGAGATATTGGTTAGACTTATCAAATCTCATTCCATCCAAAATAAACATATGATATTTACGTGTGTACACACTTATATATCGATTTCTTATTTGTAAAAAAAATAGAATAAAATGAAATAATTTATAATTAATAATTCTAGGAAAAAATTAAAT